>BQNB010033490.1:3524-26552 GCA_026074375.1 Tanacetum coccineum
ACTCTCTCCGAAAATATATAGTTTTAACGTATCAAGTTCATATTTAATTAAGGTTAAAGTTGTAAAAAATACAAATCAACACAAAATAAACCCGCTACAAATGTAAAAAACAAAAAATTATAAAATATATAAAAATGGATGTTGAATGAAAGAGCATAAAATTTTAAAAAAATATGGTGAAATTAGATCATAATAAAATTAAATTAATAAAAAGATATTTCAATTTGAAAATAGAAGTGATTTTTTAATCAAAAGGTGACACATGTCACTTTATGATGTGGTTTATTAAAATGAGATGGATGGTCAAGATTGCACCTCGTTATCTTAATTTTTAATGGGTCCCACATTATAAATATTTTATATAGTAGTATAAATATAGAAGTATAGATATGTAACTATAAAGAAAGCTCGACTTATAATTGTAAAGAAAGAAAATAAAACTCTTTTGAATTGAACTCCCAACCAGCACATTCAATACTATATCCTATTACAATTACAAGTGTAACAAGGACCCTCATGAGTCATAACCGCGGCCACTATTATATTGGCCAACTAAACTTTATCTCTCTAACTAAATTCACCATCAAAACTTAGTGTAATAAAAAAAAAACCAACTTCACCACTTGGATACATGGCATTACCTCACTTATATACAAATATATACCTATATAAACAAAATAATAACTCACACAACTCAATTAAGCCATAACCAAAAAAAAAGATTACTGACACGCTACTATTCGCTACCAGCGTGTGAGTATTTACCAACTCTACATAGAAACAAAATACAACAACACGTGCACACACTCACTCTCTTTTAACCCACTAAACATCGACGACTCCCCATGGGCTGCGATCTGCACATCAGCCAGTATAGACGCGAGAGATCTTCCTACGTCTGCGCCGCTAGCGATAAGATGTGTATTGTGTCAGCCGTAAATAAGGATTCTGGTGCTGGCTGCCCAAGAGCTCGCATATCTCCTATGTATGGAGATATGGATTCTCAATATGATAGAGGCCATGATAAAAGGAGATTAGTAGAAACGTACTTCATCTCTATGGATTTGTGGTTGGTGCGATAATATTCTCACAAACAGGTTGATTATATTTTTTATCTAACCCTCAAGATAATAGGTCTAAAAGTTATGTCACCAGTACAGATAAATACATATAGTCTCCGTTCACTCTTTAGGAGTTCAGGTCTGTTTTGTCTCTAGTCCCGTCGCTAACTTTAAGGAACACACATTGTCTCAAACATCTCCAAGTCTACAACAATATAATGTACTCAATATTTGTCACGATCAGAGACTGAAGTGGTGACGACAGTACACTGAGGATATATCTTGCGAGATTCCGGTGGAGTCTGCGGTCTAAGATAGTGACAAGTGAGCTTCCACAGTCCGTAGACTCGCCTCAACTACAGTCGAACAATCGCCATATGGTATTGTAGCAGGCGTGAAGATCGCAGCCTAAGCGACGTTAGCTCCTCTAGCACTTTCCCACATAAACGATCATCACTGGGCAATTACAACCGAGCAATCGAGGTGGGGGAGTGCCGTTAAAGGAGGCTCTAGAGTAGACTATCAGCATTTACGCGCGTTAGGGTCGCTATACATATACAGTTTATATGTTATTCTAGGAGATGAGGGGTGTCATAGTAGGAAGTGGTAGAAGAGATCTAGGGGGAGGAGAACAATCGAGAGGAGTATAGTCCGATCTGCTGGATCAATGAACACACACAACCCATGTTAGGTTTTCACAGGTATCGAGAACTTACCACAACGCCTCTGTATCATCTGCTAGAGTAGGATTTTCAGGGCCCCACTGACATCAGCTAAAGGCGCCGATGGGGGCGCGCGAGAGGAAGCGGTGAGACGGTAGGTCGGCATACACATATTCACATACGCACATTCGCGATCACTGTGCTCAGCGAAGAGGTGATGATTAGAGAGGTAAGAGTTTGATGAGCGACGGGGTGTGCTGGAAGGAGACTCATTAGCTATTTAGGGGGAAGTCCACTTCGAGGATACCTCGCATCATGTATTATGACTATACTTGAGCTGATGGTTCTCAGGCATTATAGATCTTTGTGTTAAGTATTCTCTACGATTCTTCATAGTGATCTAATTTTGATTGAGATTGCAAGTTGCTTGAGACTGAGAACACGTAAGATACCGGTTGATTGCTATATCGAACGCGAACTTGGATCTACTCATCACCTAGATGTGGATGATGCGAGTGAGAGTGATGACTATCACAAACTCATTGAGTGCGCGATGGAAATATCTGATAATTCGTTAAATAGTGTGTGTGATTTTATGTTGAATTTTTGGTGAGATGTTTAGTTTAGTTGATTAATATGGTGTGATGGTTTGGTAATTAGATTATTAGGTTATAAGTTTTAAAGATTATTAATTAGTTGGTTGTGTGTTTGTTGGGTTATAGTGAGTATGACACTATTGATATTGTAGCGTATATCACAGTGCTGACTCAGTCTATCGCAGATCTCATTAAGTATATCTACTACTATGCGCTGAGTACAAGTATATTACACAGACACCACACATCTAGGAATGGAGATGCAACGAGTGAAGCACAGGGCATTTATGACATGTTAGTGAATATCTTGACAGTGCGAGAGCTGATAGAGTGCGGGGGGTAGTAGAATAGATCTAGCGATGACACAGAATGGTGGCGGAGTGACTTAGAGTATTTACACATCTCCATGGGTGTAACATAATCTAACTAAAATAGGATAGAGTGATAGTTCTTGATTATAACGGTGAGCGGTGGCACACTGAAGTGGTATTACAGGGGATTCTGTATGATGAATTATCTTCCACACTTGACTAGATATGATGCGAAAATAGAGGATATCTTGCACAATCACACAAGTTACACAATTAAGTGGTCAGATAGATCCTTGAGGAACACATTCGCGAGTAGATATAAGAATTGTTGATCAACCTGTCACTCTGAGACATAATTTAGCAGTAGGGAGACACACTGGAGCGCGCATCGTCTGAGGTAGGATAGACAGACACATTGAGTTCAATAGGTGAGACTAAGGTGTCGGAAAGTAGGTCTATAGGGATGCACAGACGTAGAATGGAGATTAAGTGGGTGAGAGTGCGTAGTTCAAAATTAATAGACAGGTATATTTGGAGTACAGGTGTAGATGAATGTATATGGTGGTGGGAGAGGTGAGAGGTCTTTTCTTAGAGATGGACTCATATTTGTATCCTCTACAGAGAGTGTGTGTGAGATGGGGTGGTATAATGTGTGGGGAAGGTTTGAGGTGTTGTTTGGTTTGATACACTGTGACTCAGCGACAGATGATATGACGAGATGTTGAGTATGCGGGAGTTCATTAGATTATATGGTTGGAGAAGAGGGTTTATTTGGGGGAATGAATTAGAAGGTGAGGGGGGGTTGATGGGAGAATTTTTTTGTGGGTTTAGGTTACGAGATAGGTTTAAGATTAATACTAATTAAAGTGATTTATAATAATGGTGATTAGAAGGGTATAGTAAGTGAGAAGTAATGGTAGGGTTAGTGTTATAGAATAAGGGTGTAGTGTGTTATTAGTATGGTTTTTAAGTGGGAAAGATATAAAGGATTTAGGATGTGTATGGTGTGTGTTGATGTTTATTAGGGAATTTGGAATGTGGGGGTGATTGTTTATGGGGGTATGGTTTGTGGATTAAGGAATTATGATTGTAAAAAAGGTTTTTTTTTGAAAAAAAAAATGTTGATTGGAATTATGTAATTTTATTAAGTTTATAAAGAATGAGAGTTTAGGGGGGATTAAAGGAGAGGGGATTGTGGGGAATTGGATGTTATAAGAATATGAGAAAGAGGAATGTGAGGTGAATGAAAAAATTTATTTAATGGGTAATGATTTGTGAGTTAATTAGGGGTAATGAGTGGTTATGGTAGTTGAAGTTTGATTTTAATGTTTATATATTTTGTAATAAGTAGTTGAATAAAAAATTCAAGAACTAACCATCCTTATATATAACTATAGAACAGATATAACATAATACTAATTACCGTGTAGATATTTATGGAATTTCTCTAAAATCATATGTATATGCCTTGTCACAGCAGTGTATCTCTGTCTCCCACAAGCAAATGCCCAAATGCATACACATCGCATTTATGCAGTATGGCATTCTGCTTAAACCTACAACATAACAAATTCATTAGTATCGAACTATAACAACTTTAGTTGGATTAACAATTATAATCAAAATCATACTTCCGAGCCATATATCCAAGAGGTCCCGACTTCACAACTTTTCATCCATTAAGTGGTCAACTACGGATCTCCAAAAACCGCACATAGTAGATCAATTTTTATCTCGACCACAGAACATGTTTATCTGGCTTCAACGTCACGATGAATTATTTTTCTCTCCGAATGAGGTAACACAGCCTAAGATATATCAAGTTATAATTCATTAGTATGTGCTGTATTTAAGTTCAAGTTAAGACGGTTTAAGAATTAAGGTGTTCATTACATCCCCCTTTAGCAATATCAAGAGCAAACCGAATGACGATTTTCAATGGCAACTTCTTTTTCCTGTTCTTTTCCAAGTAAATCGAATGAGCCTTTGCTAGTATGTATCTCTATCGATTGAATAGATAGACCCCACATCTGCTAGATTCCCCATCCCCTTCAAATATTCATGAGACTAAACCCAAAAAGAAAAAGTCGCTTTCTGTTTCGATTCTTGTTCTTTTGCTTCGAATCTGTACTTCATGGACATGGTGCTCCAATCATCTGATTTTATACGTTAATTAGATCGTTAGATATCATCCAAATGTCTTGCCTCGAGACTATATATAAATTTATGATTCTTGTCAATGTTAATACATATATCTTATCAGTTATAATTACGTATACAATGTATCTCTGGACTCTTGGGTATATAATTTGTTATTAATCCGTATAAATATGATTTCAATATCTTATATTGTAAGCATGCACTGTATATCATGGATTAGGTATATGTGTATATATATATATATATATATATATATATATATATATATATATATATATATATATATATTATGCATACCTTGGTTACATTAGGATGATCAAATTCTTCCATAATCCAACTTCTTTCTCGAAATCATTCTTCATACGCTCCTTGAAACTTTTGTTTTCTTATCTCCAAAGTCAAGAACTTTCACTAAAAAAAAAAAAAAAAACTAATTAACATTTAAACAAAGAGCGACTAAATACTAAAAGAATCTAATCAAGAGTTTGGATTTACAAATAGCTATCAATAAGAACAAATACCTGCAACTGTTGGCTATAGTAACAGCCTTGTGAACAACACCGAAGTTCCACGTCCAATAACATTGCCAAGTAAGAAGCTTACTAGATCAATCGTTTCCGCCCATTCTTTTGTGTTAGTTTTGTTTTTCTCTTAACTACAAGGTCATGATGAGATTTCAGTAGCTTGTAACTAGTACTCATCGAACGTTTTTAATGAACGAAACTTTTGCATGTCGACTGTTTGTTGATATCGATCTCTATGTTTATGGTTTTCGTAAAAGCTGAATTTGGTTGGTTATTATCATTTTATATATATACCCGAGCATGCATAATATATATAAGTCTAGTTTTGTAAATAGTTGTATAGTTTTATAAATTGATGCGAATCTTTAACGGCCGAGCAATATACGAATTGAAAGAACAATTGGATCAACTCGATCAAAGCAAAAACTTTTGTTATTATCAAAACTCAAAACATATCTCAATACAAAGAAAAGACCACTATTTATAGGAAAACTAGAATCAATCTAAATAAAGATTGATTTGACTTTTTTTTCTTCTAAATTTATAATTGATTAGAAATTGATATTTTCCTAATCAAAGTTTATTATCAAACAAGAAACATAAATAAAAAAAGAAAGTATATATTTTGACTTTGACTAATCTGCATCATCCTCCCCACTTGAAAAAAACTCGTACTCGTAGCATCCAAATTTGTATCCCTTGCATCAAATTTCCTTTCTTTATAACGACTTGACCTCGACCCTTGATCGTCTTAAAACCCAATTTATCGACCATGGGTGAAGCTTTCAAATACCATTCTTGATATTTTTTACAAATCAGAAATTTGAATGAACTTTGGCTAACCTTGATAATAATACTTTTTCCAAACGACATCAACTCTTGTGATTTTGTATTGATGTCTTCCTCAAAATCAACACTTAAAATAGTTTGGATCATTGAAGAACAAAAATCATTAGCCACAACTACAACGTCTTCTTTGTTGTCTTCTTCTACACCAAATCCTCCTTTCCCAACACATCCTTCTTCCTCCTCAGTGACATCTTTAATATCAGTATCATAAACCGGCATCGATTATTCTTCTTCATTATCGATGTCGTAAACAGGACATGATTCCTCTTCCACTAACACGATAGGTTCTTCTTGAAACTTGGATATTTATTTTTCGCGCGTTGTTGCGTGTCATTAATTCTTTTTTTTTCCTTTAATTTTGTGCGAGTTTATTTTGTCGGTCTCATATTTAATAGTGCGGGTTTACTTTTTTAGTATAGTCAATTCAGATATGTTACCGCGGGTATTTTTTTATCTGAATGCGTCGGTACTTTTGTAACATTTTTTCCTCCCTATTTTGTGCCGACAAATTTTTTTTTAAAAAAAAAATTTAAGTTGGCCGGCCCAAATTTTTGGGCCTGTTTAAGTCAATTCGGAAATGTTACCGCAGATATTTTTTTATCTGAATGCGTCGGTACTTTTGTAACATTTTTTTCCTCCCTATTTTGTGCCAACAAATTTAAAAAAAAAAAAACTAATTGGGCCGGCCCAAATTTTTGGGCTAAATTTTTTGGGTTTTTTTGGCCCTCATATTTAATAGTGCGGGTTTACTTTTTCAGTATAGTCAATTCGGAAATGTTACCGCGGGTATTTTTTTTATCTGAATGCGTCGGTACTTTTGTAACATTTTTTTCCTCCCTATTTTGTGCCGACAAATTAAAAAAAAAAAACTAATTGGGCCGGCCCAAATTTTTGGGCCTGTTTAAGTCAATTCGGAAATATTACCGCGGATATTTTTTATCTGAATGCGTCGGTACTTTTGTAACATTTTTTTCCTCCCTATTTTGTGGCAACAAATTTAAAAAAAAAACTAATTGGGCCGGCCCAAATTTTTTGGGCTTTTTTTGGCCCAACACTGTAGCACTGTAGCTAGAGTGCTTAAAATGAATAGTGAAAGTGGGTCCAAAACGCCGTCGTTTTACTTCTGAAATGTGTAAGATAGTAATTACGTATACAATGTATCTCTGGACTCTTGGGTATATAATTTGTTACATGAATCCGTATAAATATGATTTCAATATCTTATATTGTAAGCATGCATCTGTGGTATATAAGAGCATTATATATATATATATATATATATATATATATTATAATATATATATATATATATATATATATCTATATATATATATATATATTAAGCATACCTTGGTTACATTTGGTTACATTAGGATGATCAAGATTCTTCCATAATCCAACTTCTTTCTCGAAATCATTTTTCATACGCTTCATTGAAACTTTAGTTTTCTTATCTCCAAAGTCAAGAACTTTCACTAAAACAAAAAAAAAACTAATTAACAATTAAAACAAAGAGCGACTAAATACTAAGAATAAATCAAGAAGTTGGATTTACAAATAGCTAGTCAAGAACATTATACCTGCAACTGTTTGCTATATACAAGCCCTTTAACAACCCGAATGTTCCACGTCCAATAACATTGCCAAGGAAGAAGCTTACTAGGATCAATTCGTACTTCCCCGCCCATTCTTGTTGATTGTAGTTTTTGTTTTTGTTCGTAACTACAAAGTCATGATGAATTTCAGTAGATTGTAACTAGTACTCTCGTGACTTTCTAATGAACGAAACTTTTGCATGTCGACTGTTTGTTGATATCGATCTCTATGTTTATGGTTTTCATAAAAGCTGAATTTGTTGGTTATTATCATTTTATATATATACCCGTGCATGCATAATACTCGTACCTAATTGCCGACTATAATTCAATCAAATCCGACGTTATCACTACGCTAAACATGCATGCAACATTATCATGTAAGTGCGTATGTGCTAATCTTACTTTTGAAATTTTAATTCTTCAAATTATATTATGACATCAATAACTAGTTTTAAGTTATATAAGTCTAATTCTTCAAATTAGAGTTAACTAAATTTTTGGTCCTTTTGGGTTTGGTAGGTATTCTACTTTTGGTTCAAATTTTTAATAAGTTTTGATTTTAGTCTATATGTGATATTTTTGTTACACTTTCAGTCCAAAATCATGTTTTTGGTTCTTGTTGTTTGGTAAGTATTTTATTTTTGTCCAACTTTTCAACATGTTTGAATTTAAGATGAAACAAAAATATCACTTTTAGATTAAAACCAATTTTTTTTAATATATATAAGTCTAATTTGGTAAATAATTGTATAGTTTTATAAATTGATGTGAATCTTTAACGGCCGAACAACATACGAATTGAAAGAACAATTGGATCGATAGAACTCGATCAAAGCAAAAGCTTTTGTTATTATCAAAACTCAAAACATATCCCAATACAAAAAAAACCACTATTTATAGAAAAACTAGAATCAATCTAAATAAAGATTGATTTGACTTTTTTTTTAAATTTATAATTGATTAGAAATTAATACTTTCCTAACCAAAGTTTATTGTCAAACAAGAAACATAAATAAAAAAAGAAGAACATATTTTGCTTTGACTACTCTGATCATCCTCCCCCACTTGAAAAAAACTCGTACTCGTAGCATCCAAATTTGTATCCCTTGCATCAAATTTCCTTTCTTTATAACGACTCGACCTCGACCCTTGATCGTCTTAAAACCCAATTTATCGACCATGGGTGAAGCTTTCAAATACCATTCTTGATATTTTTTACAAATCAGAAATTTGAATGAACTTTGGCTAACATTGATAATAATACTTTTTCCAAACGACATCAACTCGTGTGGTTTTGTATTGATGTCTTCCTCAAAATCAACACTTAAAATAGTTTAGATCATTGAAGAACAAATATCATTAGCCACAACTACAACATCTTCTTTGTTGTCTTCTTCTACACCAAATCCTCCTTTCCCAACACATCCTTCTTCCTCCGCAATGACATCTTCAATATCAGTATCATAAACCGGCATCGATTATTCTTCTTCATTATCGATGTCGTAAACAAGACATGATTCCTCTTCCACTAACACGATAGGTTCTTTTTGAAAACTTGGATATTTATTAACAAAAGGATACCCCTCTTCCTCATCCCCTATATCCTAGATAATAGGTTTTGATTCAGTTTTATTTGTCAACAAAATGTTATCATAGTGGTCATCATGAAACCCGGGGTTTCCTCCGCCAAACGGATTGACTCCTCTGACCCATACGTCCCAGATGTAGGAACTCAGTGTTTTAGGCCATCTGCTTGTCGGCAAGTCTTGCTGTAACTGCGGGAACTCGAGTTCTTGAATCCGTTGCTTGAGGCTTGCGATCTTCACGTCATGGATCTGGTTCATTGCCTCGTCCGAGACAATCTAGGAATTAGATGTTCTCCATGATTCTGTTCGACCATTAGTACCATAGCTCTGATACCAAATGATGCGGATCTTTAATGGTCGAACAACATACGAATTGAAAGAACAATTGGATCGATAGAACTCGATCAAATCAAAAGATTTTATTATTATCAAAACTTAAAACATATCCCAATACAAAGAAAAGACCACTATTTATAGGAAAACTAGAATTAATCTAAATAAAGATTGATTTGACTTTCCTTTTTTTAAATTTATAATTTATTATAAATTGATACTTTCCTAACCAAAGTTTATTGTCAAACGAGAAAACATAAATAAAAAAAGTAAATATTTTGACTTTGACTAATCTACATCAAAAATACCTACAAATAATTTATAATGATCGTTTTTGTAACACTCTAAAATTTAAAAAATTTAGCTAAAAACATTTTAATAGTATTTATGGTGTTTTAGAAAGTTAGTTCTGTTAAGTATATAATGAAATAAGGACCGAAAATGCAAATAGTTAGTGGAAGAGGACATCCGGTATAACGGACTTAACTGAAATGACTAACAGTGCAAAGTATAAGTTAAAGTGCAGAATTACATAATTGTTGTTATGGATTTATAACTCCAAAATTTCCAAGAGTTAACCCTCATATTACATTTCTTAAGGGACGTTGCTTGTGTTAAAGGGAAGCATCGAGTTATCATTAATCTTGCTAGAAATCTTCACAATGGAGTTTGTAAGGATCAAGCTTTGATGATATTGTGATCATAAGAGTTTTCAAGTGTGAATAATTGATTCTCCATCAAGATTAGTTATGTGTTGATCAGTTATATCATGAATTTAGTTATAAATAAAATTAGGGTTTTTATATAAATTAAGGTTGTATGATAACCTAACCTTAATTATGATGATTCATGGTTTAAGATGATGATGTTATGTATGAAATTGATGTGAAGTAATACAGTAGAAATCATGTTATAAAATTAGAGGTGTTCATGTTATGAGGTTATGATATAATGATTATGACTAGCTCATGATAGATGTAAAAAAGTGTTTGACATAAGGGTTCAATGAAGCTAAACTTAGTAATTCATTAAGAGGCTTATGTGTTATGAATGATATAGTAGTTTCTAATGATGTTAGAATCGTCATTATGGTGTTATAGAATGACTGGAGCATGTTTATGGGTTCTCAAGAGATGCACTATTAGTCTTGCTATGGGTTCTTAAGAGATACACCATTAGTCGAGTTACGTGTGCCCAAGCGATGCACTAATATAGCATAGTTATGGATGCCCAAGCGAGGCACTAATAGTCCAGTTACTCGTGTCCAAGCGATGCACTATTAGTCAAGTTAGAATTATATAGATTAAGTTCAATTTTAGTCTTAGTTTCATTTTTAGATATAGATATAGCTAGTCTGAGTCAGATTAGTTTCAGTATAGCTTTGTTATCGGTTTAGATTCAATTGTAGTTAGTTATGCCTAAGTAGTGCATCAGTAGAACTTTGATTTCAGTAATGCTCATATGAGATTGGGTTAGAGATCTTTTATATGGAACATGTAAAACACATTAGGCACATATGAATCAACTATGTACCCTTTCAGTAGTGCATGAATCCAAATTGCATTCTTGCAAGACGGTATAGGCCGCATTATGAGTACTCGCAGCTTTCAGGGGAATTCCTATATTCATAAGCAAGTCGATTCTGATATTCATATTCACTCGGTATCAGTTTCATTAGATATAGCACAGACTCAATTTAAATATCATACTTAGTTAGTTTCGGTATAGCCAGTTACTAGTTTAGATTCGGTATACATGAGTCTTAGTTTTAGATATAGTTTAAGTTTGAGTTTAGTAACAGATGTTTTGTAAATGGCCGATATTGGTTGCGCATCCTACAAGACTAATGGATGTTTATTTTATGTTTTAGTTTCATTACAGTTTATTCACTAAGTTATTAGGACTTATCGTGCTCAATTATGTCTTTTTTATAGGTTAAAGATATGATTTTGGGGCTTATTGATGAAGGAAAATGAATTATAGGGACGTTAATACTCGTGGTAATTAGGTGACAAGCATCTCATCTCTACTTTCGTTATCAACTTCGCGAAAGTTAAAACAGAAAATAGTGGCAATCCAAATTGATTATTTTACCAGTTAGAATTCAAGGTTGGTCTAAGAAATACGATAGTATATTACTAAACAAGGTTTCCATGATCGATCAACTTTATTGCTACTAAGTTTCAAGCTTATGATTCTTAATTTCTTTTCTTAGGGGGTGTTTCCTTTAGTTTATATAGCAGGCTTATGAGCTTATTAGCTTATATAACTCATATAAGCCCAAACTAAGTGTTTGGCTAACCAAGTTATAAAATACAAGGCCTACACATAACACAATAAAAAACAAATAAAAAAGGAAAAACAGAATAAAACCCGGATAACACTAACTATTAAGTTTGGCGTGAGAAAGGATAATTTGAGGTGGGGGTGTCGGGTTCGCGTTATAAAGTATAACACAAACCTATAAAGTTTTTTTCGGTGAAAAGGTGAACTTATATTAATCTTTCAACATTTTACAAAGATTAAAGAGAAGGAAAATTGGACATGCCCAAAATTCCTTATACAACAGCTAATACAATGAGGATCAATATAGCAACAAGCATAAACGTTGCCAGTTATCAGGAACAAAAGGAGCATTCCCAAGATCTCTGACATATAAAGCCTTCTAATGAACTTTTGCAACAGTTTCACCTTATTCACAACCGTAGCACCATGACTACATTTCTTGGGCAAGTGAGTACCATAGGACATTCATCCAGCACCCACAATACCCTATGAACTCCCAAGCCAGGCTTTATCATGAATGCTAAAGCACCCAGATTCTCATATAAAGGGCTCTTTTCAACTAACTACATTTCCCAGTCATTTGCTTAACCCCTAAATAAAGCAGCTTCATCCTCACTTTAAAAGGGACCAAACAAAAAGGACTGGGCATCATCAGCCAAAAAACACACACTTTTATAGAGAAACCACCCTAACCTCCTTGTAGGACAATGAAAGGACCAAGAAGTCCTATCTTTCATGACTCTCTATTCCTTTCAACTTGCCCTGCCACACCAAGTTCATTCTACCCTTCTCAACAAGGAAACCTTCCTTATGAAAGTTGACAAACACATAGGCAATGAATCCAGCATACGCATATATTCCTCCCAAGGCCAATACACCCCAACAAGGATTCAAAACCTAAATGCCTGAAAACTTCAAGATATAAGACCATCTTGTTGGAATGAACTTAAAGAATTATTTGGTAATACTTGTGATATTGCAGATACACAGTAGTATACTAGACTAGATTAATCCATAGACTATGTCAATGATTCCAGAAGGATGTCATTAAGCTTCATATCCAATACCTCTTTCCATACTTGCATACTTCCTCTGTAAGACTTGTCATTTTGACAGTAAGACTTGTCAGTTTTAGCCTGACATAGTTAACTATTTCAGCAGTAAGATCATTGCTGTCTTTTTTGTCACTTGTGAATAGCCTCTTGTTTCTTTCATTCCATATGAAATAGATACAAGCAGCCAAGATAATTCTTCTCAATACACTCTTGATTGATCTGTTATGTCTCAGTTGGGTCATAGCAGCCATTATAGCATCCCAATTATCAGGCATAAAGTCAAAATTTTCTTGTTTCTTTAAACTTCTCCACAACTTACTAGAATAATGACAATCAAAGAAAAGGTGGTTTAAGGATTCAGGACATGCTCCACATAAGGAGCAACTCATTTGTTTCTTAGGATACCATTTAAGTAGTCTTTCTTGAGTTGTAAGCCTTCCTTGAACTGTCATCCACATTATAAAGGAGTGTTTGGGAGTGCGATTAGAAAACAAAATTATACCACACCAATCTACCTTGTTATCCTGCATTCTCCATTCCTTCTATTCTCTACTAGTAGAGTAATTGTAGCACTTCCCATCATTAGTTTCCCCCACAAAACAATGTAAGCTTCATCAGCGTAAAGCTAGGGACAATTATGGGTAATTTGTTGCAAAATGAATTACTCCATTCACTAGGCCATTTCCATTTACCTGCACTAATCATATCCTTGATTTTACTGTTAGGATCCAAACCAACTTGACAAATAGCCTCCATAGGGATGTTGTTGATTAGTGGAACAGGACCCCACCATCTATCATGCCACAAAAAATTTTTAGTCCCATCCCCCACTTTACAACTCACATGATTTCTCATTTTGTCTCTTAGGCTTAGAATCTGTTTCCACCCATGACTTGAATTTTTGTCATACTCAATATCCTAAATGCTCTTGCCTTTAAGCCTCATAACCTTAATCCATTTCAAACAAACATAAATCAGACACCACAATTCATTCCACAGGGGTCAAAAAACTTTCACACACCCACCACTTTCAAACAATTCAACACGAAAACGCAAACACTACACTTACACATCACATTGCAACAAATCATTTCCACAATCAAAAAAAAAACACACACATTCAAAAAAATTCAAAAAAATCACATCACACCAAACAAAAATTCATTCACACCGGTTCCCACAAAAACTAAAACAACAACAACAAACATTTCACAACATTATTCCAAAATTTTTTTTTTTTTTACAACAAACACATTCCACACGGCTGTACCATAAGATCTTTCATAGAGGCCACATTCCATAAGTGCTTAGACATCAATACTTTATTTCATGAGCTGAGATCTTTGATACCAAGACCACCTTCATCTTTAGGCTTACAAACGTGCTTCCATGCAACTTTAGCTTTCCTTTTTTAGAGGTTACCTTGACATCATAAGAAGCCTTTGAGAAGCTTGTTAATATCCTTAACTACATAATTAGGGAGAATGAACACTGAAGCCTAGTAAACTTGCATAAAAGAGAGGATTGAGGCAATTAGTTAAAGTCTCCTAGCATATGACAATATCTTGTTCTTCCAATCATTAACTTTGATCTTGACTTTATCAATCAATCCTTTACAATCTGTGTAAGTTAATTGTTTAGTAATGAGAGGAACTCCCAAGTAGGAAAATGGAAGGCTACTAATATTAAAAAGAAGAATGTCTAGTATGTCATTTTTGACTTGATCCTTCACATTGCAAAAAAAACAGTACTTTTGCCAAAGTTTTGGTTAAGACCAGATATAGAGCTAAACAGATCCAAATCTCTTTTCACCACTTTAACAAAATTGAGATCTCCATGGTATAGCACTAGTAAATCATCAGCAAAGCAAAGGTGTGATATTTTAAGATCCTTACATCCCCAATGATACTTTAACTTTCAAATCTTTACTAATCTGGCTTTACAGAATTAGAGTAAAGACTTCCATTACCAAAGTGAAGATGTTAGGGGATATAGGATCACCTTGTCTAAGACCTCTACCACCTTTGAAATACCCTGATCTTTCATTGTTAATAGAGATAGTAAAAGCAGTTGTTCTAACACAGACCATGATCCAACTAATCATATTGGTAGGGAACTTGAACATGTATAAAACTCTTTCCAAAAAGTCCTAATTGACTGTATCATAAGCTTTCTACATGTCAATCTTAAGCCACTCTTCTTGCCCATTCTTCTCCCCAATTGTACCTCTTAAGAAGCTCTTGTTGTAAGCAGAATATTATCATTTATTTTGCCTTCTTGGGATAAAAGCACTAATTTGATAGAATAACTGACAAGCTTACATAGAGCACTCTTAATCCAATTAGTCAAGATTTTGCTAATCACTTTATATACTGTGTTGCAACAGGCTATAGGCCTATAATCAGATACTTTTTTAGGGGTCTTGCTTTTAGGGACCAAAGTAATAAGTGTGGCATTGATCTCACCAAGTATCTTCCCAGTTCTAAAGAATTCTTTGACAGCATCACAAACTTCATTCTTGATCACAGACCATGCACATTTGAAGAACTTAGCTGAATAGCCATCTAGACCAGGAGCCTTATTATCACAAATATCAAAGAGAGCCTCCTTAATTTCCATATCACTAAGATGCATGACCATAATCTCAACACCTTCAACACAAACAGTCTTGCTCTTTAAAGTTTCCAAGTTAAAATTTTGCACATCAACAACTTTTCCAAAGAAGTTATGAAAAATGGTTGACAAATTGCTCAGCAACTTGATCACCTTCATATCTTACTCCATTTTTATAATTCACAATTTCAATTCTACTCCTGTGGGCACTTCCTTTGATCACAGAATGAAAGAATTTACTATTTTTATCTCCATCACTTAGCTAATCAATTTTAGCCTTTTGAAGGAGAAGTTTCTCTTCATCTTTCCTAGCTGCACAATATTCTTTCAAAATATCAGCTTCATGCTTCTTAAGAGTGGCATTATGAGGGTCTTGGTACACTTTTCTTTGGATAATTTGTAGCTTCTCTTTCATTCAATTTCTTTCAAAAATTTCCCAAATATTTCCACTAAACTCTTCATATTATAGTTCCAAGCCTTTCATGCCTTTTGACTTAGTTTACAATATACACCTTCCCACATTAGTATTCCAGTGATCCTACGCAATACTAATAAACTCAGGTTTATCAGCAATAAAGTTTAAGAACCTAAATGCCTTATGCTTTTTATTCAGCACTTTAGGGATTATGAGCACAGCTGGGCTTTGATCAAAGGTTAGATGAGGCAGGAAAAGAGCATGAGAGTTGCTAAAGTAGCTCACGAACTCAATGTTCCCAAGAACTCTATCAATCTTTTTCAAAATCCCACTGCTATGATCTTGCCTGCTTTGTATCCATGTAAAGTGAATTCCTGAGCTATTAAGATCGTCTACTTCAATATGCTCATGGCATTCTTGGAAATATATCATATCACTTGTTTTGCACGAACCGCCTTAAGAATAATTAGTAAGTAAGACTCTCATTCCCAATCTCCCAAAAGAACAAGGCCTTGCTACAATCATCTTCTATAGCTAGCAAATCCTTCCAAAAATTTCCTTTCTTTTCCTGAATTAGCAGCAAAAACAAAGCAACCGAAAGACTTTATATTACTATCCTTGATCTCTATCTAGCACAACATTAATTGTTTTGTAGAGTGAAGAAGCATTAAATTAACACTTTCCTCCTTCCACCCAACAATAATTCTACAGCCTCTATCACACTTGTCCATATTAGAAACCCAACTCCAATTACCTTAAACAAAGTCACAGATCATGTTTATCTTCTTTTCCTTTATACGAGTCTCCAAAACAACACATATGCTAAGCTTTTCATCTCTAATGAACTTTTTAACATCTTTCTGCATATCCCTGTTACACATACCTCTCACATTCCAAGCTGTCATCCTGAAATCAGATTTTGATGTATTCATTGAAAATTAGCACTTTTTGATCCCTTATTTAGTAGATCATAAGGGTGACCAGCTAATTCATTGTCAGTCATACTTTTTTAAGATACCATTCACTTCATCAAAGACATCCTCTTCATCAAGACATTCATTTATCCATTTTGACTTCCATTGCTCCTTAAAGTATTTGAACATACCAGCTGTCCATTTACTTGAGTCTTCAATTGTTGGTTGTCTTTGATTCTTTACAAATTTGTCCATAATTTCTTTCTCAATTAGCATTTGTTCTTCAGGATCTTTACAGTCATGAATTTCTTCCAATATTGAAAACTTGTTAGCACTCCTTCTCAATTCGTCAATGTTCTCTTTGCTAATTCTCCATCGACTACGAGACTGTTTAGAACTTTGGGTGGCCTTCTCCTTATCTTTACTGGAGCTCAGATTATGACGGCTCTCAAAAATAGGTATTGTTTGGTTATTTGTTGTATGTTTGATGACTGGCCTGTACTCCACCCTTGCTTTGCCAACCTTAATGCCTTGAGGTTTTCCTTCTTAGCTGCAGGCTTAGTATTATTATTCCCATATCTAACTTTCCTAAAACCATTGTCCTCCTCAATTCCTTGTTATTGCAGTCCTTATCATCTCCACTCACTCCATTAACAACCAGATCCTCAACCCTCTCTGTTTCAACTTCTTCATCACTAGTTACATCATGATTCCTACTCTTTTTCTTTGTTAGATCAGAAACTGTGTCATTATACTTGATCGAAACCTTAACTTTGCGTTTAGGTCTTCGTTTAGTAGACATTACGAGTCAAAAACGTCTTAGAACAAGAGATTATAGCAAAATTAGTTGAATTTGAACAGAATTTCAAAAGCTGTTTTGGCGCCAAAATTCAACAATGGTGGATTTGCGATTATAGCTCAAAAATTAGGGAAAATAGTAACAATCGACGCGGATTAATGAGCTAATTTCAAAAATGTAGATTATATTGATTTTTGCTCAGTAATTAGTGAGTAATTTGAGTTTTTGAAGGTTTTTTAATGAACGACAAATAGCGGGAAAATTAAGTTGGAGAGAAATAAATTTTTAGTTATAAAGATAACAAACCTATAAAGTTGAAACACCGGTTGCTCTAACGTATATATACCTATTTCATTTGCATTTTCCCTATAATAGTCCATATACTAGTTCTGAAGGCCAGACTTCTTGAGAGATAGAAAGTTAACATGCAAAACAAACGTAGCTAATGGTTTGCGTTTGTGCACAAGAAGTTTGCTTGGCTTTTCATTTTTTCAGATTTTCTTGGAATGAGAAATTATTCCTTTTTTATCTAAGAACACTTGCAAATGTGAGATGATATTTGAAAAATAAAAACCTTGTAAAAATCCTGTCAGTTTTCCCATCAATCAAGTATATCTAAAAAACAAATCGGAATCATAAAAACAACCAAAAATTCAAAACCAGAATTGAAACTTTTAAACATTTTCAAGAAAACATTGATATTAAGCTTTACGCAACCATTAGTTCACCATCATAACATCAAAAGTTTTAGGATCACTTATTTGAGTAATTACTTTTAGGGGCTCTTTGAGATTGCATTACATTATGTTTATTTACAACCTCTCATAACCCAATCTCTCATTTAAATATTATTTATACTTTTCTCCACTTATACACAACCAATATATTTTTTTTACCATTTATCAACAATCCAACCTAACATATAATATTTTTTCTTTTAAATTTAATCTAATTACTTAAAATTTTATATAAACTTATATATTAAATAAAGTATTTATTTTATAAATATATTTTTCTAAAATGATTGTTTTAATAAAAAAAAATCTTACGTTATAATTGAAATAAAATACGTACTCCATTAAGAGACACCATGATGTCCATCAGTGCTATATCTTCTTTGGTTTCCCATTTGGCAACTTTTTCGGTACTTCTACTTGGTATTTGAGAATCTTCAAACAAATTTCTAGAAATACGATGTGAAGTTTTCCACGATTTGTATTCTAGGAGGCATTTGATTTGAGATTGAGAGTTTAGAAGAGTTTGGATACATAATATATAAACTAGATATACGAAGGTTAAGAAACTAGAAATAAGAATATGTATGTAAACAAAAGATACAAAGTGGTACAGTATGTAGAAACAAAAACCAACTCATTTCCACTGGTTGCATCCTTTGATCAAACGAGTGTCACATATATGCAATTTATTATACGCGTATCACAAGTAGATAAACAACCTACAACACTCATCTCACGTGCATGCCGTGCACCAAACAAATCAACAATTCTGTCTTCTTCTAGAATGTCAAATAGACTCTAAATCTATTTATTTTCTCTACTAACTAATTCTAACTCTAACTATCTAATCTTATCTTCTTCTAAAAATTCTTTCCTAAAATAAAGCTTCTATTTCTAAATAATCTCAATTCTAAAAGTCTAACAAATCATAAAATCTATAAAAAATTATTTTCTACTATGCAATTCTATCTAGGCTAAAGACATAATTTCTAGAATGTCTAAACTAACTAAATCTGCTAAAAATCTTCTAATTCTAAACTAAGATTCCTTCTTTCTAATCTTCTACTAAAATCTAAACTTTCTAATCTAGAACTTCATTCTAATAACAAAATCTCTATCTAATCTATAATCTAATCTTATTATCTTCCTAATAATCTAAATCCTATCTAAATTTCTAATTCTTAAAATCTATTCCTTAAATATTCTCTAAATCTAATCTATCTATCTAAATTCTATAAACTATCGAATACTCCTTCTAAATCTAATTTCCTAAATTTTTCTACATCGAAAATAAATTATCTAATTCTTCTAACCTAAAAATCTATAAAACTATCTACTTCTAAGAAAATAATACCTTTCCTAAAAAGAAATCTAAAAAGAACTTCTTCTTCTATTCCTAAATTCTAATAAATTTCTTCTAAATACCTAAAAAAAATTCTATAAATTCTAAAAAAGCTCGGATCTCACGCTATAAATCAGCTATGCACCTCCCTCTTTCACCACCATCATCCATCCACCTACTCAACAACTGTTTAAGCAATGGCAAAAGCTTGCCACTTGATTCAAGTCCGCACTTGCTTTCGCAGCCATCGTGGCATTTTCCGAGGTTTCGGCCTACACCACTATCACCACCACCACGATCATGGACGACGATTTCTCCAACACCAAAGGCTCACAGTCATACCAACAATGTCGTCGCCAGATCCCAATCCAGGAGGTGAACCACTGCGAGATGTACCTCACTCAAGGAACCTCACAGATTAGGATGCCAGTGGAAAGCCAACAGATGCCACACGCTATCCACTGGTGCTGCAAAACACTCAGAACATCGAACGGAGTGCAGTTGTGAGGCCATCCAACGGCGTTCCAACAAGCCACAGCAGACAACACAGCAACAGAAACAAGTGGTCCGCCAAGGAAGAACAACAAGGTGGCCAATCAACAAATGGAGCAAATGCTTAGGAAGGCTGAGCAACTACCAAATGACTGCAGGTTGCAAGTCCAGCAGTGCCCCATCCGAAGCCCAAGGGTTTAAAGCTCATAAAATGTTTTATATATGCATGCATGTAATAGCTAATAATAATGCATGCATTACGAGCTTTTTGGCTTGAAATGCGAGTTTCTTGTAATAAAACACACACTCGTGTGCATATGTATGTTTTTTCAGCGTACTAATCCGACGTACGGTTTTTATTAGACTTGGAACATGAAGCATCTTTAACGGTTTTCTAAATAAAACAAAATCAGCAAAATAATTTATATACTAAAGCAAAGCCGAGGCTTAATTAAAAACTAGTTTATTATTGTAATATGTAACTATAAAGAAAGCTCGACTTATAATTGTAAAGAAAGAAAATAAAACTCTTTTGAATTGAACTCCCAATCAGCACATTCAATACTACTCCCTCCGTCCCAAAATTATTGTCTCCCGACAAAAAACACACAGTTTAAGAAAATTGCATCTCTTTCTTACTTTTTGACAGAAAGACAGTTTTACCCTTAGCTATTTAATTAAAGTCTTCTTTAAAGTTTGTAATAATAATTTCAAACAAGGGTAATATAGTAAACAGCTTCAGAACATCGAGCAGGAGTGCCAGTGTGAGGCCATCCAACAGGCGTTCCAACAAGCACAGCAACAAGGTGGTCGCCAAGGAAGACAACAAGGTGGACAACAACAAATGGAGCAAATGCTGAGGAAGGCTGAATCATAACCGCAGCCACTGTTATATTGGCCAACTAAACTTTATCTCTCTAACTAAATTCACCATTAAAACTTAGTGTAATAAAAAAAAAACTAACTTCACCACTTAGATATATGGCATTACCTCACTTATATACAAATATGTACTTATATAAATATATAAATATTTTATATAGTAATATAAATATAGAAGTATAGATATGTAACTATAAAGAAAGCTCGACTTATAATTGTAAAGAAAGAAAATAAAACTCTTTTGAATTGAACTCCCAACCAGCACATTCAATACTATATCCTATTACAATTACAAGTGTAACAAGGACCCTCATGAGTCATAACCGCAGCCACTATTATATTGGCCAACTAAACTTTATCTCTCTAACTAAATTCACCATCAAAACTTAGTGTAATAAAAAAAAAAACAACTTAACACTTGGAGGATACATGGCATTACCTCACTTATATACAAATATATACCTATATAAACAAAATAATAACTCACACAACTCAATTAAGCCCATACAAATAGTATATACCTATATAAACAAAATAACAACTCACACAACTCATTTAAGCCCACAAAACACTCCCCATGGTCTTGCACTCGACCGAGTCTTCCTACGTCCCCTACGAGTAGTGTGGGTGACCGTAATAAGGATTGGTCTGGGCTGCCCAAGACTCGGAGTCTCCTATTATGGATGATCTAATGTAGCAGCCAGCATGAAAGGGATTATTTAACCTACTCTATCTTAATTTAGGTTGTTTTATAGCCTTAGATAATAGGTAATGTTTATACATTACAATAAAATTCCTATATTTTGGGTTGTTTTTCGTAGCCTTATGAGAAAATTCAAATCCAAGCAAAATAAATAATTTGACATCATTATTGTATCAGTTAGGTCGCTAAATTTATTGTATCAGTTAGGTAAGATTTAAGATGCTAGTAATTCGGATGTTCCATCAATCAAGAGCAACACCCCATGTGTAGTTAGCAATGATGCTACACCCAACAAATAGATTATCCCATTATTCGAGACCTCGTTACAGACTGAGCAACATACGGCGTCCAAATATATCCCTCTTTTGTGCAGGTAAATTAAGTCTCGTGCAGCTTCAATTATGATCCGACAGAGAAACAATGTCTACTTTGGGATGCTCGCTTTTATACGTTGAATTTGTTTTTTAATTCATGCATATTTTATTGTGTCCTTAAGCAAACTAGCTTGATGTACAAGAACATTAAAATGATCGCTCTGGCATTTGGCCGGCCTATATCTCCGGACAGTCTTTAATGGCGTAATCTGAATCCATATATGTAGTAGAAACTAGAAAGAAGCAACCACTTTTGTGCAGGAAAGAAAATAGCAACATTTGCCATATCTCTTCTCTGTCTTTCATTGTTTTCATTCTTTTTATCAAAAGCTCGTGAAGAGCTGTTTGGTTCCAACACAAACAAGAAAAAAAATTATGATCTTTTTCTCTCTTTCTTTTAACAAAATATCTTCTCTTGGCGTTTAAGCATAGGTCGCCTCTCAACTAGATGGTATCTCAATAAGCGAGGGTTAGACCTTAACTAATATAATCGAGATGTTTTGGTTGTGATGAGGCAATCAAAACCTCTTATCATATCTTTATCAAGTGCAGGGTCTCAGTGAAAAACTGGTAGAAATTCTCGGATCTTCCAATAAACATCAATGAGCTACTAGTTTGGGCGGAGAGTTCATTAACCTTCGTACATCAAAGAAAAACCAGTATTTCCCTCACAACTTCAAACTTCATGATACATTGATTGATATAATCAGTATACAACTTTCAAAGTTCCATATGT
>BQNB010033490.1:26805-52283 GCA_026074375.1 Tanacetum coccineum
AATTAAGCCATTTTGTTCCCCCTTGACTTTCTTGACCAGTTAGCATCCTATGGGGTGTCGGGTCTTTCTTTTTGTGTTAGAATCACTTAAATACTCGTAAAACTCAACCGTAAAATTTATCCAAAGTTAATTAGCATTTTTATTCACCTTAAAAATATTTTTCCATTAACCTATAGTATTTACACGACATATTTACACTTTAAAACCTTCAAAACTCATTTGGACATTAACAGACGTGTTAAACTCGTTTTTTCGGCATTTCTTAAAATTCACGGGTCAAACCACCCGGGATACAAATAACACAATAATACCTTCCAAAAGGGATTATTAATCACAATAACCCATAAATCACCATATTTCTCATAAAATCACCACTGTCAACACGATACATTATCTGAATAAATTGACAAAAGTCAAATAGTCAAAGGACAATAAATGAAATATTCAGAACACAAAAAGGGCAAATGTTACATTCTACCCTCCTTAAAAGAATTTTATCCCCGAAATTCAACTACTAACATCACTAAACAAATGCGGGTACTTCAATCTTATATGATCTTCACGTTCCCACGTGAATTCAGGGCCACGTTTCGAATTCCACCGAACCTTGACGATGGCAATCCTAATACGCTTCAACTTCTTAAACTCTCTTTCCAAAATTCAACTTAGCATCAACTCGAATCTCATCCAAAGGCACTTGCAGCGTTGGATCAGCCAAACACTTCTTAAGGTTCAACACGTGAAACGTGTCATGAACACCATTTAATTCCTTATGTAAATCTAACCGATAGGCCACAGGGCCTACCTTTTCAGTAATCTCAAAAGGTCCAACAAATCTAGGTGCTAACTTCCCTTTCTTCCCAAAGCGTACCACACCTTTCCAAGGCGACACTTTGAGCAAGATATAGTCACCTACACTAAACTCTAGAGGCTTCCTCCTCTTATCAGCATAACTTTTTGACTCGATCACGCGCAGCCTTAAGTCTATCCTTAATCTGTGAGATTTTCTCAGTAGTCTCTTGCACTAACTTAGGTCCTATCAACTAACCTTCTCCCACCTCAGCCCACATAATTGGCGAACGACACTTTCTACCATACAATGCCTCAAACGGAGCACATCTCACACTAGAATGATAACTATTGTTATACGAAAACTCAACCAACGGAAGATGAACATCCCAACTTCCCTCGAAGTCCAGGACGCACGCTCTAAGCATGTCTTCCAAAGTCTGAATAGTATGCTCTCTGGGACCCATCGGTCTGAGGGTGATAAGCCGTACTCATATCTAAATGAGTCCCTAATGCCTCTTGCATTGACTGCCAAAACCTTGATATGAAACGACTATCACGATCCAATATAATCGAGACCGGCACACCATGTCTAGCAACTATCTCATTCAAATATAATCTAGCCAACCTTTCCATCTTATAATCCTCACGCATAGGTAGCAAATGAGCAGACTTAGTCAATAGGTTCATAATGACCCAGATTGCATCATGCCCACTACTAGTCTTAGGCAACTTAGTCATAAAATCCATAGCTATCCCTTCCCATTTCCATACGGGAATCTCAGGTTGTTGGAGCAAGCCAGATGGCCTTTGATGCTCAGCCTTAACCTTCAAACAAGTTAAACATTTACTAATATACTCAGCTATATCCTTTTTCATTCCAGGCCACCAATACCTATCTCTCAAATCATAGTACATCTTATCAGCTCTTGGGTGTACAGAGTACTTCGACTTATAGGCTTCATCCATTATTAAGGTTCTTACCTCACCTTTCAAAGGTACCCATATTTGATCCAGGTATTACAACGTTCCATCACTTCTCTATTCAATCATCTCATCCAAACTTTTCTGCAATCCTAGAAACTCATCTACATCCTCCTTCTGAGCCGCCAGTATCCTATCCTTGATACTCGACTAAAGGATCATATTCATAGCTCTAACTCTCTTAGGCTTTACTTTTTCCTTCCTACTTAGGGCATCAGCTACCAAATTCGCCTTACTAGGATGGTAGCAAATTTCATAGTAATAATCACTTAACAACTCTATCCAGCGACGTTGTCGCATATTCGACTCTTTCTGACTAAAGATATGTTGAAGACTCTTATGATCCGTATAGATGACACTCTTTGTCCCATACAGATAATGTCTCCAGATCTTAAGTGCAAACACAACCGTACCCAGCTCTAAATTATTGGTATTATAATTCTTCTCATGAATTTTCAACTGTCTAGACGTATAGGCTATCACTTTACCTCTTTGCATTAACACACAGCCTAGTTCTATCTCGGACGCATCACAATATACAACAAAGTCTTTCGGTCAATTGGGGAGAGCTAGAACAGGCGCATTACACAACTTATCCTTCAAGGTCTAAAATGCCAATTCTTGTTCCTCACTCCAATCGAAGTTCTTACTTTTTTGAGTCAAGATAGTTAGAGACTTAACTATCTTAGAGATGTTCTCAATGAACCTACGGTAATACCCATCCAATCCTAAGAATGAACGAACCTCGATCGGAGTTCTAGGGGATTTCCAATCCTTAACAGCTTCAATCTTACTAGGGTCCACATGAATCCCGTTACCATTTATCACATGCCCAAGAAACTGCACTTCTCTTAGCCAGAATTCACACTTAGAAAACTTAGCATACAATTTCTCTTTTTGGAGCAGTTCCAAGACTAACCATAAGTGCTCTACATGCTCCTCTTGAGTCTTAGAGTAGATTAAGATATCGTCTATAAACACTATCACAAACTTATCAAGATACGGCCTACAAACTCTATTCATCAAATCCATAAATATTACTAGTACGTTAGTCAGACCAAAGGGCATTATAGTGAACTCGAAATATCCATAACAAGTTCTAAACGCAGTCTTTGGAATGTCATCCTCATGCACTCTCAGCTGATGGTATTTAGACCTAAGATTTATCTTTGAGAAAAACTACGACCCTTGCAGTTGATCAAATAGATCATCAATTCTAGGAAGTGGATAACAATTCTTAACAGTCAACTTGTTTAACTCTCTATAATAAATACACATCCTAAAAGAACCATCCTTTTTCTTAAAAACAATACCGGTGCTCCCAAGGCGACGAACTTGGTCGAATGAAACCTTTGTCTTGGATTTTCTTGAGTTGTCCAGACAACTCCTCCAATTCAGAAGGTGCCAAACGATAAGGAGACTTTGCTACCGGCATTACTTCAGGGGTTAACTCAATCCGAAACTCAATTTCCCGAATAGGAGGTAATCCAGATAGATCATCCAGAAATACCTCAGGAAAATCTCTAACCACAACAATCTCTTCTTGTTTCTTATCACTAGCCTTAACGCTCATCAACAATCTTGCTTTCTTATCTGGTCTCTCTTCTACTACTCTAAGCACCTTGCCATCTGGTAGTGGTATCCTTACTACCTTCTCATGGCAAATTATTTCAGCTTTAGAATTAGACAACCAGTCTATACCTATAATCACATCAAAACTCCCATGTCCAAAAGGTATTAAGTCGATGTCAAAGATATGACCCTTGATTTCTAGTTTGCAACCCTTAATAACCTTATCAATCTCTACTAGCTGCCCGCTAGCTATTTCAATCTCATATTTAAAACCTAAGTCGCTGGGCTCTAAGAATAAAGAGGTATGAAGGTAGTCGAAACAAAACTATAGTCGGCACTAGAGTCAAATAAAGTAGTGGTAAAGTGCTTGTTCAAAGTAAATGTACTCGTCATAATGTTCAGATCCTGGCGAGCTTCCTCTGCTCCCAACATGAATGCCCTACCCTTAGCCTGGTTCCCTTGGTTTCTACGACCCTGACCCTCGTTATTAGAAACAACTTGGTTTGGATAGTTTCCTCCCGGTCTTTATACCCTATTCCATTTAGGACAAGTTGGCCTAACATGGTCGGTACTACCACACTCATAACATGCCCTAACATGTGAGTTTCTAGCATTGACATGATTCACATTCCTTGTCACACTTCCATAATCCTTTGCCAAAGGACTCAGGGGGTTACAGTGTAGCATGTGCGACAAGGTCCACCAGGTGCATGGTAGGAGTTGCAGGTGGTACACTTAGGTTAATTACCCGTATTCTCTCTTCCTACAGGGTTCACAGTAGTAGCAAAAGCATTCTCGATCCTAGTCCTCTTATTCTCAACCTTTTTGTATCTATCCTTGCTAGGTTCCCAATATGTTCCTCTCTTCTTAACCTTCTTAATTCTGTACCATGCCTAACAGCCTCATCAAGGTCATATGTACCAGAAATTGCACAACCTTTTGATAGTCTTTGGCTCCATTGCTGCCACAATCCTACAGATTTGTGGAGCAAGGCCATACATATACCTCTCAATCGTCATACATTCAGGAGTTACAAATGTGGAAACTAACCTAGACAACTTTCATGATACCATAGCAGTATACGAAACTTGACAGCCCCGACTGTTGACGTGACTCTACAACTCAAACTCTTACTTTTGCCTCTCATGGAATAGGACAAAACTCTTTGTATCATCAAACAATTAAAGTCATTCCCATGACATATAACTTTAACTTCCCGGGAACTTAGCGTGCGGATTAAGGTTCCTCCATGTTAAAGACTTACTCACAATGGAATCAGCATTGTATTTTACCTTTGGTCCAATACTTACAACCAATCATATCATGCACAGATGCCATTTTCTACAATCCAAGAGTGAGGCATATCAACACTCCCTTTACATTAATATTCCTTAGGGTTACACGCTAAACTTCCTTATATCTGAACACCTTACCCAGGTTTCCATTTCACTATCACATTCCAACGTTCACCCTGAACGTTCTCATTAACCACATCACCATTCTGATTTCCAACATTCCCTTGGTTACTAACCTGGGCAAACTGGCGGGTAAGAGGTTTTGCAATTGCTGGGCAATGATCGTTGGGAAATCGGGTGCACCCCCATTGGCTTCCCTTACATTCCCATTAGCTCCTTATTCACCCCCATTCAGCCTCCAATACTAAGGTATTTCCTTGACATTCAATTCATAAACATCACTCCTCCATTAACTTCCCTAGGTCTTTCCTCCTTTCCACCTCTACTAACCTCGTTCACCCGTTCCCCCTCCTAGTGATTCGATAGCAGGCCGGCCAGCACTTCGGGTTCTCATCCTTGGCGGCATTATCTATACGAGGGAGAACATGGGCAATGTTAGGTAAGTGGGAAGACTCGCACACATTCATCGAATATCTTACTATACAACCCAAATATACGCGCAACACCACCCTACGGTGTCAACATCGATTTGTGTGAACAACAATACCAAGTATGAGTGAGTTGTGACACGTATTATCATTATGGATGGACATGTATTATCAATCGCATCATCTTTCCCATTTCATAGTCAATCATTGAGCCAACTCATTTCAACGAAATGACATAACTATCGGCACCAACCAAGTACACACAAAGGCACACCAAAAAAAGCGGAACACCGCCACACATAGATCCTATACGTAACTTAAACGACGGATCTTAGGTTATAGTCTAGGCCAATCCACCTAGTTCTCTATAACCTTGGGCTTCTGTTTAACAATTGTCACACTCGAACAATGGCAGAAACTCAAGGAATGCACATAATGATCAATCATAACACAAGGTACAAAAATAGAGAAAACTAAATTACATAAACTCCAAGTGCTATGAAGACCATCAACCTTGAATAAACTCAAGTGATGTCCCAATCGAACTATAAATTCCCAATATTTTCCATTTTAATTCAATATTCCTCTCTGGGGACCATAACCATACTTAATCAAAAATCTCCAAATACTAAAATCAAACAATAAGCAAGCAAGACTTCAAACGAAATTCCACACAGGATACTTCTAAGTCTGCTATTAATCACCAAACTATTCCTTTTTCACTTCACCTGAAAATGATACTCGAAAACGTCAACAATAATGTTGGTGAGCTCGTAGGTTTGATCTTAAACACAAAAAGTTGTGCCAATATTTCAACAGGGACAATAGTGCTATATGACAGTGAAATATGTCTAAAAAGCAAGACTAAGCATCCCCGGCTAATTCAATCTCAACATCCAATAATAAAT
This sequence comes from Tanacetum coccineum, assembly GCA_026074375.1. NCBI lineage: Eukaryota > Viridiplantae > Streptophyta > Magnoliopsida > Asterales > Asteraceae > Tanacetum > Tanacetum coccineum. The sequence continues at coordinate 32,902 of BQNB010033490.1, forward strand.
CCGGAGTTACAACTCCCAAATCAATAACGCACCTAAAGGGCCTACCAGCTGGAGCACTATATTAGGGCGTACCACACAGAACCTTGCATGCCAAACACAGTACATGCAAGTACCACACAAAACCTTGTATGCCAAAACACGATACTTATAAGTTCAACATCAGAACTTGTATGCCAAACACAATACTTACAAGTACCACACAGTGCCTTGCCATGCCAACACAGTCATTCAAGTAAATCACACATACCATATTCACATAATAGTCATAAGCCACATATTCTTGTCCTAAAAACCAAAACCACATTTCGAACAAATTCAATTTAACATTTCAAAACAACATTTGAGTATCATTTACCCCAATGGAAAAACAGTTTAAAAAGTAGGGTACGAAACTCACCTTAAGCATATGCAATTTAGCAAACCAACTTCTCTACTACACAAGCAAATGCAATGACGCCCGCACACGACCTAGTCCAGTTAATGTCTCATTTTAATCAAATCACTTCCAAAACAATCTTCACGTTTGATTGCTAGAGTTTTTGCGCGTTTACAAGTACTCAACAATAGTTTTAGTGGTGTTGATGGTTGACGACTTATATCCACAATCTTTCAATCCCATTCTCTGATAATAATAATTATACTATTTAGCGTAAATAGATAAGTTATATAATAAATATTCTATAATCATTATTTATAAGTACATCTCAACAGTCCATTCGGTACCCGTAATCACTTTAAATAACATTCCTTAATGTAAAATGACTAGTTTAATCACAACAAACACCTTAGGAAAGTTTCGAGAAAATTATATTTTCGTCTTTTAGTGAATTTATTAATTAAGTAAAATAATAAAATAATATTTTATTATTAAAAATCAAAAATCATGTCTTAAGTAAAATTTCTAAGTATAAACTTTTTATGAAATTTCGACATGACCCGTACGTGTTTACAACGTTTTTTCAAGGTTTCACCTAATTTCCAAACATTTTTCACAATTCGCACTTTTCACAAACTTCCAAATCTTCAAACTTTAACGTTTCACCAAAACGTTTTCCCAAAATAAACGTCAATATGACTCGTAAATAATTTCGCTTTCAAAAATAGTCCACCAAAACTCTCAAAATGTCCAAATATGCTTATTGGGCCTTCAAGCCCAAACAGGATCCATGAGGACATTTATTAGTCCAAAATACTATTTAAGTCCAAAACCAAGGTCCATTTACATATATAAGTATATACTTATTTATAGAAATAATTTGGATCACAATAAGCCATCCCGTTAAGCAGCGGCTCAAATAGACTTATTGGGCCGTGAGTTCATAAACTCCTAAATACGTATATTAAGCTTTAAAATAAGCTAATAAGCTACGTATCGCTTTTGGTTACCATCATAAGCCTCAAAAATAGTCCACAACATATGACATAATACAAAAATAATCAAAATCACTTTCCTAGTGACTTTGGGAATTTACACTTGGCCTTTAAGCCTAAATAAGCCAAGAAATAGCTTAAAAATAAGTCCGAATAAGCCATACAAGCTACTATCAAAAATAAGCATTCTAGCATCATATATTATTCAACTATCACGACCACAACATCAAAACTACAAAAACCCTCTTTTTCTTTCTTTTATTACTCGAACCAAACACACCTTTTTCTTTCGTTTCACTTCTAAAAATCAATTTTCACAACGATCAACTTGTACAACTAACATCTATGTATCAAAATAAACCCAAAAGGACAAACAAAATTTAATTTGAAAACTTACAAGAGTATCTTCAAATTTGTAGATTTCGACACGAACGGGACAACCCAAACGTTGTTTAAATGAATAACCAATCACTAGAATCAACCCCGAATATTTATGTCTTCATGTTTTCTTGATCAAAATTCAAAAATTATGAGTGTGTGTGTGTGGTAGGTGGCGGACGAACTATACACACACAAGAGAAGTGTGTGTTTTTATTTTTTGTAAATGGAAAGGATTATGATGAAAATAATTCTAGTGGAAGCATATATGTGTATATCTCTTAGACAAAAGAGCTAAAATTTAGCCTCCTTGTCTCCCTTTCTAATCATAACCGGCCATGGGATCCAAGGGAGTCCCGTGCCTTTCTTTTTGTGTCTAAATAACTTAAAGGCTCGTAAAACTCAACTGTAAAATTTACCCTAAAGTTAATTAGCATTTTTATTCACTTTAAAAATACTTTTTTCCATTAACTTAGAGTATTCACTTGCCATATTTACACTTTAAATCCTTCAAAATTCAATTTGGACATTTCTTAAAATTCACGAGTCAAACCACCCAGAATACACATAACACAATAATACCTTTCAAAAAGGATTATTAATCACAATAAACCTCAAATCATCACATATCTCATAAAATCACCACCGTCAACACGGTATAAAATCTGAATAAACTGACAAAAGTCAAATAGTCAAAGGACTATTAATGAAATATTCAGAACACAAAAAGGGCAAAGGTTACACGTATATTTAACTATAGTGTTACACTGTTACGCAGATTTAACTATAGTGTTACACTGTTACGCAGTTCATCTATCTCTTGTTAAACCGTAAAATTAATTGACTTAGATTGTACGTAATGGTGACCACGATCACCTGGCAATGGCAAACTCATTTTTCACTTAGATTGTATGTAATTATACTATATAATATTTTAAGAGGAGGCGACTCCTAGACTTATAACTGATAAGCTACTAACAAGTCCCATACTTGGATGATAGTTGATGTTGTATCATAAATGCGTTAGAATCCTAGCGTTGTGACATATCGAGTTCATGAAAGCCAATTACTTCATCTTATTTGTAAGAGCCTATTACATCATTGAACTCGAGCTTGAGAATGAAAACTATATTACATGTTCGACGAGAAAGTCCGTCATTTCATTGAACCTGAGCTTTAATAAAACTCTTGATTGATCACAAGTAAATCAACGTAGACTTTCGAGCTTAAAACTATTCAACTCGTCACACCACACCCTAACATATAAATATTAGGGTAAATTACATTGTTCATCCCTAAACTCCACCCCGTTTGCCCGTTTGGTCCCTAGATAACGGGGACTCTCATACGGGGTCCCTATTTGACAATGTAGTTACCCGTTTGGTCCCTAGCACTCCGTTATGGGTAACAACGGTTATCTCTGTCGTTATCCCTGCCACGTCGTGTTTCTATTGAAGGGCATAATCGTCTTTTCACTATTATTCTTGGTTGCATGTTTGGTCCCTCACCCTTATTTTACTACAGTAAAGTTTACTGTTCTATTTTTTGTCGTTTTGCGTTCGCGCGTTTGGTCCATCTCGTCTATTTTTTTCCCTCCCGTTTCCGTTTCGCAAAAACACCCAACTAGTGAGTGATATACCCCATTGTGGATTTTAGTATTTACAAAACCAAACAGAGTGATTGACATGTAAAAGTAAAATTTAACATTACATATTACTGTATAAATCAAAAGATTACAATTTGAAGTAGGCATTTGATAGACCCAAAATACCCAATGGACTAATTTTAACATCAAATTCTAACAACCATTTTACAAAGACCGATAATCACACACTTGCAAGAGATGGAATGAACTCATAAAGGTTAGGATCAACTTCAAAAGGTGGAATGAACAGAACCGCATCATCATCATCATCCATTTGATTAGATCTAATATCAAAGATCTCAGTGTTAGTTTTTGATATTAGGTTGTATTTTACAACCTTTTTGGATAAGTTTATCACCACAAAATCATCCTCTTCCCCTTCTCCCAAACTAATACTCCAAACACCTGTCTGAATCAACCATCCTTCAGGAAGTGGATTCAGTAATTGCATAATATTAACAAGGTACCTAACTGACCACACGAAAGACCCTTTCATCATCTCGTAGATAGTAAATTCCGTAGAGCCAATATCATCTCTGCATACAAGAAGAAGACACCCACATGATTCGAAATTTTTTCCTTCAAGATGCAACATATGAGGTAATTCCATGAGCAGTAAAATTGGATCATTAATAGGTCCGCCAAAAGACTCTAAAAAGTTCCTTCCTCTATGCAACCCATGAGCAATTTCTAAGCTTGTCATAATTGGATGGTCATGGTCTTCCATATTTAATTTGCAATGATTAAGCTCTCTATTCAACCCCTCTAGCCAATGGAAGGCGTCATTTCAATAGATTGCACTTTCAAAATGATCAAAACTGAAGTAGCTAAACCGGTCTCTGCAGAAGCTCCAATTCCCTGTCTCTGAATAGTAAATTTGAATCCAAGTCTCACCAGCTTCGCCTTTATCTTACACCACTTTGTAGTGACTTGATTTTCTAGGATCAAAGGCCAATCTAAATACACCACTGCTGAAAAAACATGAATCATCACGCAAGTAGTAATTTGGTTGCGGAAGCCTTTTAAACAAATTTGTGGATGGATTATAGACGTAATAAAAAATAGGCCATGCCGAACCACTACACAGAAGCAAACCATTGCAAGACTGCAATATCCTAACATGATCAACTTCTTCGGTGGAACCAAAGGAGTGATCCATAGTTGATTTTTTTGAGTTAAGTCTTGAATCTAACGACAAATCACATTCAAATAAAGATGTAAGGTGATTAGCAAAAATACCAGCAGGAGGATCAAGGATAGGGATTTTCCTGCGTCTATCGGTGAAATGAGGGGAAGTGAGAATTTGTAGCCATTGTTTTGATACGGTTGTAAAGAGATGAATACAGAGAATAGGTAATCGGATTAATATTTCAGTCAGAAGGTCATCGTTTGTAAAGACGAGATGTGGTTATGCAGAGTTTTCTCGACCACGTGTGCTGCGAGTTTGCGACATCATCGCCGATATGTTATCACTTTTTAAGTTGTTGCCAGAATTATTGCTAATGGAATACAAACAGTGTGTTATATCACTTTGGGAATACACAAGTCTGACTTATCATTAAATAGGAAATACGGCGCAGTGACGAAATTTGGAATGCATGTATTTTTAGGCAATAAACAAACACACCCTTAACTATCTTTTGATAGTTTAAACTATAACCGTTGGATAGTTTGAGTTGTAGTATTGAAACTGGTATTATACTTGACACCACTCAAATTGGACTTATAAAAGTCAAACTTATCAAAACATAGTAGCACAACACTTCAAGCAACATTATTAAAGTAGACATAAGATACATTAGCAAAAACTTAGATTTTTGAACATAAAGTGTTACATCGCCTACCATTGAAGGTATGATCAAACAACCAAAAAGGTAACTAATTCATACATTGGTAACTAAATGAGTTAGGCATTGGACAGGCCCGTCAATACGTAATGGAGTAATTGTAACAGCAAATTGTAACAAACATTTGACAAAGCTTTATCCCTTAAACACTTGCAAAAGACGGAATGGACTCATAAGTGTAATGATCAACTTTATAAGCTGGAAAGAACTCGTATTCATCATCCATTTGATTTGAACCAATATCAAAGATTTGACTGATAGTCTTTGATATGATGTTGTATTTTATAAGCTTTCCAGATATACTGATTACCAAAAAATAATCATCTTCCCTTTCTCCCAAACCAATACTCCACACAGTAGAGCAAATCGAGGTCATAAATTCATTGGTATTAACAACGTACCTAACTGTCCATACAGGACACCCTAGATACAAGAAGCAAACACCCACGCGACTCAAACAATCTCATTTGCATATACAAAATGGCATGTATATCTATTTGTATGAACATTGGATCATAACTACCTTCTCTACCGCCAAAATACCATAAGAAATTACTTCCCTGATGCAACCCATTGGGGATTTCTAAGGTTGTTATAATTGTATGGTCATGATCATCAATGTGGAATTTGTAAAGGGTTAGCTGCCTTTCCTTAGTTTCTAGCCAATGGAGGGCATCATTTTAATATATTGAAGTAGCAAAATGACAAAAATTGTAGTAGCTTACCCGGTCTATACACAAGCTCCAATTTCCTGTCTCTGAAGAGTAAACTGCATTTAATGTTACAGCATGTTTGGGAAAACATGCAAAAAGTTGCACCACTTTGTAGTTACGTGATTTTATAGGATTAAAGGCCATTCTCAATACACCAGTTGCGTGGAGAATTGAAAAATCATGCGAGTTATCTGGTTGCGAAAGCCTTTTAAACAGATTAGTGGATAGATTATATACGTAATAAAAAGTAGGCGACCCCCAACCACTACACATAAGCAAACCACTGCAAGATTGCAAGATGTTAACATGATAAGCTTCTTCATTAGAGCCACGAGTAAATGAGTTATTGATAACCAATTTTCTTAACTCTAGTCTGGGATCTAACAACACAAAATCTCATTCAAATAAAGATCTAAGGTGATTAGCAAAAATACCAACAGGAGGATCAAGGATAGGGATTTTCATGCGTCTATTGGTGAAATGAGGGGAAGTGAGAATTTATAGCCATTGTTTTGATACGGTTGTAAAGAGATGAATACAGAGAATAGGTAATCTGATTAATATTTCAGTCAGAAGGTCATCGTTTGTAAAGACGAGATGTGGTTGTGCAGAGTTTTCTTGACCACGTGTGCTGCGAGTTTGCGACATCATCACCGATATGTTATCACTTTTTAAGTTGCCGAAATTATTGCTAAAATGGAATACAAACAGTGTGTTATATCACTTTAGGAAGACACTAAATCGGGTAGGAAAAGAAATTTGAGAATACGGAAAATCACTTTGGGAACATACAGAAATAGTGTGTTAAATCACTTTGGGAACACAAAAAAAAAGATAGGAAATGCAATTTGGGAATATGGAAAATCTGACACATCATTAAATAGAGGACAATCTAACACCAAACTTGTAGGACCAAATTTGCAATATCCTAATTTTTTAAGCAGGGTAAATTTATAAGTCAAATAACATTTACCTAAGTCAAAGTATACCCAACAAACTATCACTGTTGGTCCCAATCTTTAAAAAACCTTGAACTGGTATTATTTTAGACACCAGCCCAATTGCTTTGTAAAAGTCAAACTTATCAAAACAATATTACTTCAACATTACCTTGAAATATCCTGCACTGGAGTTTACCCTTTCTCATAAGGAAACCCCCCCCCCTACCTTTATGGATCCAAGATTATATCATATTCAATTGTCAAATCCTCCCAAGGTCTCTTGAAATGTAAATCATGTAAAGACAATCCAAGCTACAAGATACAAGGCCATTCATTAAATGATCTCAAATATAAACATATCAACTCTCAATAATAAATCCATTAAGTGGATATCTCTAAATCGTACGTCAAGGTACATTAACTAGAAGCAACTTTATTTTAATGGACATAAGATGCATAAGGGAAAATATTAGATAATTAACATAAACTGTTGCATCAACACCATCAAAGTATGATCAAACAATCATTAAAGGTAACAAATTATATTGTCGGGTAATACCACTGGTAAACACAAATACCATGTCCACATATTAAAGTGTCTATTGTTAACTTGAAAGAACAATCCCTCTTGTTCAAACCTTCTTTTTCCCCTTTCTGGCTTGGCCTGCAACTATTGCATCTTTTTGTTTTCTTGTTCCAAAGGTTTTGTTACCAGTACAAGCCCATGTATGCGCTGCTGCAAGCCCTAGTATGCAATTATTTATTGGAACAGGTTTTTTAACAAGAAATGCTTTTGTTTGAACTTTTGGGTTACAACTTTATGAGCTGTAACCTTTTTTGGCTTGGAGGTGGAACTTGTTGATTTAGATGCAACTTCAAATTCTGTAATGTCCTCACTGGTTGCACCATCAGAAGAAGGTGTTTCTGAAAACAAAAATGATTGGTTGGTAAACTATTTCTAACTAGAGTTACTAGAGACGCGTTAACTAAAGGGCTAATTTTGGGGGTGATAACAGAACAATTATTACTAAATCATCAATAAATCAAGCTATTAATTCCACAAGATACATCAGATTAAGTGTTACCTTTCTTCGGTTTGTTTTCCTATCTTTCAAGCATCTTCTTATATTTATGGTAGGCAAACATCATTTCTAGATTCACTATCCTCTCTTCTAGGTTATCCATCGTGCCGTTCATATCCACGACGCCGTTGTCATCTATAAAGATTAATATAAAACTGAAATCAATAATACACCCTCTAAGAAGAACAATGCATAAAAAAGACAAGGGTTAAACATGGGTATACCAACAATCGGTCAGACAGGAGAGTTGCTTCCACTACCACCACTTGCATCCATTTAGAAAGATTTACGGTTATTGGGTATTTTGCTTAATTTTTGTATGTCAATTGTATTATCATGTCATCGCGCCCAAATGAAAGTTATACCCCGTTAGTAGGTAAGTATTATTTATTTCATTAGTAGTCCCTGAACTTTTAGATTTATTTTCAATGTTTGGTCCTTGAACTGCTTGTTCATACGTGTAAATCTTCTGCCTTTTTTGCATTTGTTAATTTACATCGTTGGTCCCTTATAAACATCCTTAAATGGGGGTGTTTGGTTTATGATAAGATAACGTGCTTGACCCTCCTCACATACATTCAATAATTAATTCCATAGTTGGTACCTCAGCAGATTGGAAATTTCGCATTTTTTCAATATTTTAATAAATTCGATAATCTTAACTACAAGTTTGGTCCCTGATCTATAAAGTGTCCCTTTTAGTTTGCTGAGTAATTATCCCGCCTCTATAAGTAAACCTTGCATGTATTACCAAAACAAATCATCTCATCCATTTCTTTACATATCAAAGGGTACAGTTCACCATCATCTATAAGTTTTAATAATGGTTGAACGTGATGATGAAATCAAGGTATTGGGGGAAATTAAACTTGAATTACAATCTGGCACTCACAAAGTGATAGAGAAGCTAAGCCAGAAAAAAGTTAGTCAGCAAGAGGCTCTTGAAAATGAAATCAAGGTAGTGGGAGAAGTTAACGTGGAGTTAGAGTCTGGCAGTAAGAAACTGAGAGAGAATCTTCGTCAAGAAGAAGATATTGAAGAAGAGGCATTTGAAGGGTTTAGTTCGACACTGGATAACGTCTTAGAGAAGCTAAGCCAGGAAAATGAGAGTCCATATGACTTTTATGGTTTAATGTGTGACACGGATGATGATGATAGTATAAGTGGAAAGTCATGTGAGCATTTTGGTTGGGATTGGGATTCACCAGGTACTGAAGTTGATTGGTAAGATGATCCTTTACATGAAACTAAAGACTTGTTTGTTGTATTAGACCAACCAATTTAGCTTGTGGTTTCTCAAAACAACGTTCATGAAGGGGTTGCTGAAGAGGTTATTGAAATGGCTAATGATCAAGCTGAAGCACTATCATATGATAAAGAAGTGACTGATGAATGTTTGGATGATGAACATGTTGGAGAAAGTAGACCAAGCAAGAGGATTAGAGTCACCAAAGAAGAGATGGTCAAGGATCAAAAGTCAAAGAAAGCCCGATAAAGACCCGTTGGTGTTATTTGTATTTGGTAGTTGATATTTTGCTAAGTTTTATGATGTAATAGTTAAGTTGTAACTTTCGGATGGTAATGAAAAGCCTACAAGTTAGGCAATTTTTGACAAATTATGCATTGTGATAATGCATATTCAATAACTTTAACTTCGAATGGTCAAACAGGGTATGTTATATACTTGGGGGAATGAATCGACGGGACACCCAAACAAGTGCAACAACATTGTGATATCAAAACATAAACAAGATACATTAACGCTAAATATTTCACTAACCATTAAACCTTTTACAGTTATTTTACATACCAAAACAGAATTTGGGGCATGACCCAAACTCAACCATCATCACCATCTACCTAAAAGACAGTAAAAAAAAAAAAACTTGCCAGTCTAAGCATCATTTCATTCAATCCCAAAAATGACATAAAAATAAAATACTCAATAATGATTAACCTCAATTTAACCAGAAGCTGGTCAACAGAACATAAGAACGGTAAGGAAATCTATCTTTTTATGCACTTGGATGTGCACTTCCGCTATCGTCTTCCTTAGCTCCAACATCCTAAGCACTTCACTTTTGGACAACTGCTTAAGATACTCTGCACATTAGACTGTTAATTGACCTCCAAATAGATTCAGCTCGAATGTCAACATTTTTATTTCATTAACCCGATTGTACAACACATCCCACAGTTGGCTTAATCTAACTAAAAATTAGAGATCTACGTTGATCTCCCTCTGAATATAGACCGACATAGCGTCAGTTAAATTGTTCGAGTTTCTCGTAGTTGCAAGTTCCTGTAGACGTGGGAAGTTGGCCATTGTTTTTTATTATTGTTGACCGTGGAGAGTTTGGTTTGAAAATTTGGTTTGAAATTAAAGTTGGGTAAGAACACTTAAATAGCAAAATAAGTTATTAGTGGTAAAACAAGGAATCAAATAATTAGATATCTAAGATACGATGGCTCAGTGGCTGACATCCACTAGGATCTATGTAACTTTCATTAATTAGCACTGTCATTACACGCATAGTCCTTTAAAACCATCTTCCTTTGGAAGACATGTGAAAGGTGGGAAAGGATAATATAGACCATACTAACCTTAGGGACCAACGGTGCAACTTAAACTCTTAGGGTCCATGTGTCAAATACTAACCTTATGGACCAATGGTGCAACTTAAACTCTTAGGGTCCATGTGTCGAATACTAACCTTAGGGACCAACGGTGCAACTTTTACTCTTTATTTTTCCACGTGTGTTGTCCCTAGTTGAAATTAAGCCACACAGTAATCTTAACATCAAAAAGTATTCCAACAGCAACACAATCAAATAAAAGCATAAAATTAACCAACCATGATATATTAAGAAGATGGTTCTTTCAATAACATTTTGGACATGCCCGAAAATCTAATACAAGAATAGTAAAAGATCGACACAATCTAGACTCCTACAAAGATTTTATTTTCTCAATCAAAGCAATATTTCTTGACACCTGCCGATATTTTCTTAAAATAACTATTCTAATCTCCAGCAAGTGAATAAGATCTTGTTTTTGATCCTCGTTTAGACACTCCAGAAACTTGTACCTTTTGGCTGATGGACACAAACCCTCCAGTTCAGTTATAAATAGTTGCCTTTTGTTTGTACACTCGAGCAACTCAACCCATAATTTATTAAGACCGTTTGCAAACTCAAGATATCCTCAAAATTCTCTGTTCATAGATACACCAAATCCCTTTAAACAAACCCCTGAATAGCAGTTACCGCAAGTTCAATCTAATCGTGGGGGATCAAAATAATAATATAAATCAAAATAAAAGTTTTGCCATTTTTTATTGGGATTTTTTTTGAAGGTGTTTATTGAGTTGAAAATATTTCTGGGTTTGAAACGATTGGGAGTATCACCCCTTAAATATCAACAAATAATTTAATGCAAATGACTGTCCAAAGGCAATACGTATACTGTAATAATGATTTGCAATGCATCTGGCTGTTTCTCACACGGCTCGATGCATTGCATTAAATTTGTAGAAGTTGCGGGAAACAATACGGTAGGGAATAGTAAGTCTATAGACCAAGTAGGCAATAATATAAATAAGTTTAGGGACCAACAATACATCGTAACTCTTCATATTTACTGGTGATAATGAAAAGTTGTCGTTAGGGTTAAGGGAAATTATTAACCATTAACACAAACCCATATATAAATTAACACACTAGATCACAAGGTTCATCTTCCAAAACAAACATGAAGCGCAAACGCATAGAAACTTCAAAAACTGATCTTGAACGTTCAAAAATAAGTGGTCATCTCCAAGAATTAGAACAAGCCGCAAAATCCAAAAATTATGCTCTTATGTGGGTTGTGCAAATGGAAAGGGAGGTTGCAAACGACAATCAAATAGCATGAAAACTGTTGGATGTTGTGAAAGATGTTGACAAAAGTTTGAAAAAAAGGCGGGGAATTATTGACGAGTTAAAGGTTAAAAAGGGTATGTATGCATGGAAACCTGTTACTTTTTACAAGGAAGTTAAACATCGCGAGATGGAGATACGCCAACAATTAATGTTGCACATCAACAAAACCCAGATGCGTACCTTTTAAAAAAGGGAATTTGTTGAAACCATGAAGAAACTTTAAATGGATGATGTTGTAATTATATCATGTTTTCTAGTTGTTACTTCTTATGTTATTGACAGTAAAGTAATAACTTTTACAGCATTGCATAGGTTTGTGTTGTAGTCAGCATTGAGTACTATTGTATGTTGATGTTTGGATAAGTTTAACTTTTACAAATCAATCAGGATTAGGAACCAACAGGGGATATTTGATTATCCGTCCTTCCATTTGATCAACTTAGGTAGTTTAAAAAAGAATAATACTTTGACTACTACTTAATCAACAGCATAACATACAATATAAATCATTTGAAAATCTTATAATATGGTAAGAAACATAATCACTAAATCACATACTCAAACAACGAATATACAAGTAAACCACCAGAAACTAAATACCAACCAAAACCTAATCTAGTCTCCCTAAATTCATCTTACTAACAAAGGTATGCTTCTCACAAACACTAAGATGGGATTCATCCGCCCTCATCTAAAGACGCGTCGTCATATACAACTCACGCTTTTGTCCACATCTAAGCAAACAAATAGTTTCCTTCACCACATCTTTACAACTTAACTGCTCAACCTCCTTTACCACATCCTCAATTTCTTTAACAAAGTTAGATACCTCCTAACATAGATCTCTAAACTTCTCCCCAAGCATCAACTCACTCTCCACTTGTCTTTTGATTAAGACTAGCAATTGATTATCAACTTTAATAACCTTTGCATCCTTTGCAATCTCCTAGATACAGTTCGTTTTTTCAGAAAAAATAGTAGGATTGTAACTAGTTATTTATAGGGTGGCAATCGGATTTTATGACAAGTTGGGTTTCTAATGGAATAAGAATAGGCGGGAATATATATAGGGAAACAGGAGGGAAAAAATAGACCAGAGGGACCAAACGTGTAAACACAAAACGATAAAAAATTGAACAGTAAACTTTACTGTAGTAAAGGATAACGATGGAGATAACCTTCGTTACCCATAACGGAGTGCCAGGGACCAAACGGGTAACTACAGTGTCAAATAGGGACCCCGTATGATGATATCTAGGATCTACAAGGTTTTTGGTATTGTGTTCTTGATGAAAAGAATGATCGAATTTTCTGTTTTTGGCGATTGGCTGATTTGGTAAAGATTAGGGTTTTTGCAAACCCTAATTCAATAAAAACAGGATTGGTGATCTATAATGTTCCTACTAGCTTTGGTGAGTTAATCTTTGGATTGATGATGAACCCTAGTATGAATGAATGATGAAGGAAACAAGAGCACAAGAAGATACAAGATTTAGGGTTTACAAAACTCTAATGGTTGAGTTTCTTGTCGTCGTGATAATGGAGCAGCAGGTCTTTATGTTTTGACGAGCAAGGTTACAAGAGAAGCTCTATTGGTGGTACATTAAGATCGATAGAAGTTATTGATTTAACAAATGCTGCTCGATGTTGACTTAATACTGTCAATAAAATGTTTGTACTGCTCGTTTTTGTTAATACTGCTGGCTTCGTGGATGTTTGTACTGCTAAGGTAATTTACCACTGCTCGCCTTGAATTCAGTACTGCTTAAAATAGAAGCAGTTTGTTACTACTGCTGTTGGGCGTAATGGAAGTAAGTGCTGCTAGCTTTGGGTTTATAAAAAGTTAATACTGTTCGAGCTCCAATGGTATGTTAATACTGCTACTTGATTTTTAGTACTGCTAGTATTGGGCTCAAAAAGTTTATACTGCCAGTTAAAGGTTAGTACTGCTTGTTGAAAGTTTGTACTGCTGGCTTAATGTTTGTACTGCCATTGGAAAGCAGTTAATACTGGTAGTTATGTCCGATATCAGACAAAGAAAAAAGTTAATACTGCCAGTTTCATCCGATATCGTACAATGAAGAGAGTTAGTACTGCTAGTTACACTCGATATCGGATGACACACATGGTTTGGATCTTAGACAGAAGTGAAATTATTTCAGTTTATTCTTATTGATTTTATGGCTCGTTTTGGGATTTATTGAAGATGTGATTACGAAGACGATTGATTATCACTTATTTGATGTTATAGTTGAGTTTCACAGATGCGTGTTCTTATCATACCTTTTAGCAGGAGGTAACTTGTTCATGCTTATAAACGATGTGACTAAGACTTGATGAATCTAGCAAAGGTGTGTGATTTTTCTTATGGTGCTCAATGCTCACATTTGCTATCACTTAGTATGTGTCCCATAGAAGATGAGGATTTTGTCGAGAGGTTGTGGTCTACTTATACTTTTTGGTCTCAGTATAAGTTTGGAGTCATGTGGATAGTACAAGATATAAGCCACAAGTTTGGGATATTCTACTTCTTCATCAAATTCGTTATACTCAGTTTTCTTCATCAGTGATCATTACATAGAGCCTACAGAGTTCGAGATTCAAGAGATGGTAAACATATTGGTTTTAGGGGAAGCTTATTGTTAAAATGTTTAACCATCTACATGCACCACTTGAGGGGAAGGTCATTACTACTGCTAGTCATTGTTAATACTGCTAGTTTACACTTTCTACTGCTTAAGTTCATTATTTGTGTTGAACTTCATGGAGGGTAATTTGAGTCAGTGGAAAGCTTGGATTAAAAGTCTTGATATATGATGTGTGGTTGTGAAGATCAAAGTTGCATACAGTCCCCTATTGAATGAAGACAAAAAGGGGAAGATGATTATATGAAGAGCAACTTATAGATCCTGTGGTGGTGGCATGACATGGAGAGTTTAACTTAAGGGGAAGATCTTAAGTTAAGGGGAAGCAGTTAGCAGTTTACAAGGAAGTTTTGTTTCATTCAGGGAGATGATTACATCTCAACTTCAGGGGAAGCTTTGGCTTTATGATGAAGTTCGTACACGACTTTGTTTGTTTTGTCATCATCAAATAGGGGAAGATTGTTGGGATTCTAGATTTGATGAGACAAAATAAATAAAAGAATGAAACATAAGGACTAAATCTAGCAGATCAGAATTCTACAAGCTGGTGGAGAATTATGAAGATTTGGTCAAAGTTTACAAGATTAAGATTAGGAAAGTATTTAATTAGTTTAAATAGTTTCCTTATCATATTAGGAAAGTATTTAATTAGTTTAAATAGTTTCCTTATCTATTGATTTACTTCCTTTGTAAGTCATGATCTCTCCCTATATAAAGAGATCATAGACATAGGTTTTAGAAATCCATCCATAGAAAACTAGAGCTCTCCCAATGAGAGTCTAGATAGTTACATAGCATAGTCGACTGATTAAAGTCGAATAGTACACCATAGTTAGTTGGTGTAGCCCCAAATTATAGTTGGGGTAATAGGGAAATCGTATGAATAGAAAACCTTGTTCATAACATTGATTGTGTTATTTATTATTTCGCTGTGCATTATCAATCATTGTTATTATTATCCTAGATGGGCTAAACGATTCTCAACATGTGGTATCAGAGCAGGTTGCTCTTGATATCTAGGATCCACAAGGTTTTTGAAGAAACCCATAAACCCTAATCTCCATGAAATCGTTTTCCTGGTAAAAAGTTTTCTTTAGGTTTTCGAAGCTAAGCTGCCATAACAACATCTTTTCGTCCTCTCTACCTGTATTGGTATGCAATACGAATTAGTGAATGTTTTTGGGTTTCATGATGGGTTTTTAAGGTTTTTGGTGTTACTAGTCCTGGTGAGTTACCCAAGGGGGTGATGATGAACCCTAGTAGCACGTTTACTGGTGATATATATTCGAGTTGTGGAGTTGAAACCCTAAAATGGCGTGTATTGATTTATGGTTCGGATAGGGTTTCAATGTAATGCTTTTTCTAATCATGAGGCTCGTGTATGTGGTGAGAGTGGATTCAAATCTTTTCTCTTTTCACTGGTTAAGTGTTCGTTGACAGGTCTGCTGGTGAACCTGACGTGAATGTTCTTTATTGCTTGATCTGTTAGCGTGGTCATTCGTGTAGATGTTGTGAAGGCTGCTCGTTTATTTGGTTTGATCATTGTCAATCACTTTCTTGTTCGTTCATAGTGATTCTAAGATGTTAACAAAACCTTAACCTTTTAGGGTTTAATGATTATGGATGGTGCTGCTAACCATAGTAATATGGTTGTGTACAAGAACGGTGCAAACCTACTGTTGTGTAGCTGTTGTTATCGTCTCTTTTGCTGGTATGGGAACAACGAGACCAAGGAAATCATAGGGTTTAGTAAGGTTTTTGTGTTCGAACAAGGAGAGTTTATGAACAGTAGTATAACAGTATGGTTGATACTGTTGGGTTCTTATACATATGATTTTATTGCTTCGTGTGCTATTAGCTCAAGTACACATGGGCTCGTGAATGATAAAAGTGATGTCAAGAGAAAGAGTGACGCAAGTATAATTTATATTGTTCGTGCATAGTGATAATAAAAAGTGAAGTTTATACTGTTGCTTTGTTACTACTGTTCGAGTATTGGGATTAAATGATTTATGCATGCTTATTGGGCATCAAGGAATATAAAACAATATAAAGAAAGTGAAAACTATTCGTGCTTAAAAGAAATTTGTATATTGATGCTGTTGACGCATGATTGAAATTAATTGGGCTCAAACAAATTGGTGCTTCTATGAATCTTAATGCTGTTTGTATTGGGCAAGTAAAGTTTTGATGTTACTATTATACTTTGATTTGTATACAAGGTCCGTGCTTAAAAGTTTTTATTGCACCAATATACCTTGTTCAACCAAAGTGAGTTAATATTGTCTCGTTGCATGGAAAGCAGTTTGGGCTTATAAGGAATTATTTGAGCTCGAAGAACATTACTATTGTTCAAAGTTCGTGATGTTAAACTGTTCTTACTTGGAGGATTTTGGAACGTGATTAGTTTGTACTGTTCGAGTGAAGGAAGTTTGTACTGTTAGTGTTATCCGAGAAGCAGTTAATACTGCTAGTTGTTGCCGATATCGGACAGTAGTTGGTTTTTGGATGGATTTGGATCTCGGACAAAACTATTTATCAAATAGTTTATTATTATTGATTTTATGGCTCGTTTTGGAGATTATTTGAAGAAGTGATTACGAAGACATTTGATTATTGCTTATTTGATGTTGTTGTTGGGTTTCACATATGCGTGTTCTTATTTTATCTTTTGGTCTTGGAGATAACTTGTTTGGTTATATATGGTTTATGATGAAGACTTGATAGAACTAGTTTTTACCTGATGTAAGGAGATACATTGTAGTACTCACAGGTATTTACTATCACGTGGTCAGTGACTCATGTAAGGCATGCGGATTTATCAAGAGATCAAGGTCTACTCATAAAACGAAGAAGAAGATTATGAGTTCTTATCATAATATAGTGCAAGACATAAGATACAAGTTTGGGTTATTCTACTTCAGCATCAAATTCATTATACTCAGTTTTCTTCATCAGTAATCACTACATAGAGCCTACTGAGTTCGAGATTCAAGAGATGGTAAACATATTGGTTTCAGGGGAAGCTTATTGTTAACATGTTTAACCATCTACATGCACCACTTGAGGGGAAGTGTTTACAAGTTGCATATCTTCAGAAGACCCCTATTGGATGAAGACAAAAAGGGGAAGAAGATTACAGGTTTATTGATTTGCAGCTTATTTATATATTCGAATAGTACACCATAGTTAGTTGGTGTAGCCCCAAATTATAGTTGGGATAATAGGGAAATCCTATGAATAGAAAACCTTATTCATAACATTGATTGTGTTATTTATTATTCCGCTGTGCATTATCAATCATTGTTATTATTATCCTAGATGGGCTAAACGATTCAACATATTGTATTTCTCTTGAGTCGTCAATACAAATTAATCAAGCAATTTTTTAAAAAGATGAATCTTGTGATAATCAAAATGCTCTCAAAATTCCATAATTTTTTGAAAATAATGATTTGAAAGCTTAGCTTCAATACAAAGACACTACCATTTGTAAGTTAAATGATATTATAAAATCAATGAGAGAAAAGTCCAAGGAAGAGAATGTCAATTATGATTATTGTGAGATAGAGACCAAAAATGTAGAACTGGAGAATAGTGTGGCAAAATTGCTTTTGGAAAATGAGCGTCTTTGTAATGAAATTAATCATGTGAAATAGGTTTTTAAAGAGCAGTTTGACTCAATTAAAAGGACACGTGTTCATACTAAAGAACAAAGTGACTCTTTAATTGATAAACTGAACTTAAAATATTCAAAGAATGAGAATTTAAAAGCTCAAATTCAAGATAAGGTTTTTGTGATAACGTCATTGAAAAATGATTTACGAAAAGTAAAAGGAAAAAAATTGTTGATATTGCTGCACAAATACCATCTGCCAACACTATTGTTCCAGGAATGTTTAAGCTAGACTTAGAACCTTTGGCTCCTAGGTTATTGCAAAATAAGGATGCTCACATAGATTACCTTAAGTACACTCAGGAACAAGATAATATTCATCGGGAAATAGTCGAACAAGCTAAAGCAAAACAACCTTTAGATAAAGAGTTAGACTTTGCCTGTAAGCATTTTAATACGTCGTTGTGTAGGTGCTATTTATGTATCAAGTTTTACTAATTATTTGATGCCGACTATACCTAAAAACAACACTTTAACGGGCAGTATACCCGGGCAAGATGTAGCTTTGTTGGTAAGTAGGGTGTTGATAACTAAGAGCGAGAGCGTTAATTCCTAATTCTATCAGTATTTTAGTTATCTCTGTTAGTACTAAATTAATCTAATTTATGTTAAACCTAAGTTAAACCTAAACTAATGATAAGGGGGTTTCAGCCTGAGAGACTGGCACGAGGTTTAGTTATCTAACCTAAGGTTTTGATGACAAGTAAAACAATAAACACACACAAGAAGATAAACAAACGGATAGAGGAACGGTCAAGAACTAATGTAAGGAAAACATATCAACCATGAATAATCTGATAAAACGTAGGTTTGTTTATTAGTGCAATGATTGTCTTATCTCGAAGGGGCATATCATTCCTAGACATAGGCGATACTTCTTTCTAAGACCTAGATACGCTAATCCTGTCACAATTAGACGCATTCGCATAAAGCAAGCATTTGTTGATTATAATCTATCTTAGGAGATTAGTAATGGTGCTCTTACTAAACCCTAGCTCATCGAGACTTTACCCACTAACTGCTTAATGGCTCTTTATATACTAGTAGTCCACTGTCCGAGTCCGTACCAATTGAATAAGAACATACTCGTTGATACCAGGGTCACCTTATGGCTCAACTAAGCTCACTAAACTAAAGGCAAGGATAGGTTAATATTTGTGATC
>BQNB010033491.1:3506-47075 GCA_026074375.1 Tanacetum coccineum
GACGTGTAGTTTAGTTCCGGACCTCTTAATACCCTGCTAACAAAGTAGATGGGCATCTATTATGCTTCCCTTTCCATCATCAGGACTGCGCTTACTGTCTCTTTTGCTGCGACCAAGTAAACAATAAGCTCTTCCTTTTCTATTGGTGTCGTTAGCATAGGGAGCTCAGCTATTAGCTGTTTCATTTGCTTAAACGCCTCTTCCGCTTCTGTGGTCCAATGGAAGTCACTTTTCTTCGTGCATTTTTTCAAAGTTTTAAAGAACGGTAGTGACTTCTCTGCTGATTTGGCCAAGAACCTATTCAGGCTTGTGAGCTTTCCGTTTAACCTTTGCACGTCCTTTAGACATTTTAGAGATGGGAGACTTAGCACAACGTCCACCTTATCTGGGCACACTTTCAGCCCTTTAGAGTTGACTTTATACCCTAGGAACATTCCTTCTTCCACCCTAAAGGTACACTTTTTAGGGTTTAGTTTCATGTTAATTTCCCTTAGAGTTTTAAATGTTTCTTCTATGTCTCTGACTATCTCGTCTTCTGTGCGGCTTTTGATGACAAGGTCATCTACGTACACTTCTAGATTTTTGCCATTTTGTTTATAGAACGCTTTATCCACCAGACGTTGATAGGTTGCCTCAGCATTCCTCAGACCAAAAGGCATTTTCGTATAGCAGAATATTCCTTGGCTTGTGATGAATGAGGTTTTTTCTTCATCTTCCTTTGCTATTTGTATTTGATGATAGCCTTTATATGCATCTAAAAATCATTTGAAAGGGAATCCGCACAAGGATTCCACCTTCCAGTCTATTTCCGGTAGCGGATAACCGTCTTTTGGGCACGCTTTGTTTAGATCTTTGAAATCGACGCACATCCTCTAACTGTCATCATGCTTTTTTACCATTATTGGGTTGGACATCCAGTCATGGTAGTGTACTTCCTTCATTATTCATGCCTCCACGAGTTTCCCAACTTCCTCTTGTATCACCTGGTTTCTGTCAGCCGGTTGCCCTCTTTTCTTTTGTCTAACAGGAGAACATCCCTCCCGCACGTTTAGGTGATGCTCCGCAATGTGTCTTGGGACGCCAGTCATATTCGCAGGTTTCTAAGCAAAAATGTCCAAGTTACGCTAGAGTAGTCCACACAACTTGTTGCGGCCTTCTTCGGTGAGGGTAGAACCAATCATTAATGTTTGTTTCGGATATTCCGGGTTTATTGCCACTTTGATTCTTTCTTATATCATTGGGTTGGTATTTGATGGGGCTCCTTCAGGTCCGGACACCATCGCGCATTCCAGCGGAACCAACTTGCTACTCTTTAGGGTAATCATTCCTTCCACCGGGATCTTTAGCATTTCGTGAGCTGTTGACGGAACTGCTTGCAATTTTCTGACTCCTGGTCTTCCAATAATTCCATTGTACGGAGACGATGATCTTACAACCATGAAATTCATCCAAGCCGAAGCAGAGTGTTCTTCATCTCCAATCTTAACCAACAATTGTATTTGCCCTATTGGCCATATTATTTCACCACTGAATCCAATCAAAGGGGTAGTGGCTGGTATCAATTGTTTTTTAATTTCCGGACGGAGTCGGCTAAAGCAGTGCTCATACAAAATTTCTGAGGCTGATCCGCCATCCATATACATACGGTGTACACAGTGGCCTCCTATTTCTGCCTCTATGATCATCGAGCCTTTCGTTCCTTCATCTTCTCCCAAGGGTGGAAAAAAGACTTCTGGATTAGGAGAGAAAGTCTGTGTAATCCTTTGTCTAGCCACCCTTTCCCAGGGTTGGACCATTAGGATAGCTAACGCTTTATCCTTCCCGGAAGTTTCTCCTTTCTTTGCCACCTTAGGCTGTTCCTTTCCGTTGTTTTGTTTTAGTTCTTTAATCAAATGTGGCAGCTTTCCTGCTTTTAGCATTTCCTCAATCTGCTTCTTCAGGTGCATACATTCGTTTGTGTTATGCCCTACTTCACCATGAAACTCGCAGAATTTTGCATGGTTCTGTTTCTTAACCGGGGTTGTCATCGGTAGCGGAGCTTTGAATTTTCCTTTGTCTAAAGCAAAAGTTTCTTTGGGGGGTTTTTGTAAGTAAGGAAAACCAATCATGCTTTCTTTCTAAACTTTGTTGGTTCTAGAAACCTCCTTTTTTGAAATGTTGCTTTTGGCTGCCTTCATGTTGTTTCCATGGTGGAAACGTTTTCTTCTGTTCGTGATTTGAGGCTGCCACCTCCCCCCCGAGGAAAGATGTGGTAACTCTTATCATTTCATCAACTGTTTTCGGGATTTTGTCATGGAGACGCTTGATGAGCTCATGGTTTGTAATTCCATGAACGAATCCAAAGATTCTCATGCATTCTGGAGCCCCCTTGATATCCCTACTTTCCAGTTTATATCTTTTCAAAAAGTCTTCCGTAGACTCTCCCTCCCGCTGTTTGATGTTATGGATTTCTATGAGATCTTTAATACATTTCTTCTGTTGGAGATAATTTTCTAAAAATGCTTTCTTCAGATCACCATAACTATCTATTGATTCAGGCGGAAGGTCATCAAACCATACTCTCGCGATTCTCATCAGCATAGAGTTAAACATGTGGCACCATGTTGGCATGGCCCATCGTTCTGTTTTTGCTGCTGCCTGGAAGATTTTCAAATGATCCTCCGGATCTTCGCTTCCGTCATATGTCTTGATATGACTGGGCATCCTTATTTTTGGAAATTCGAAGTAACGGATTCTTGGTGTGAAATGATCTACTTCCTCACATACCCATGGCTGGGACAAGTCATCCTCTTCCCTATACAATTTCTTCTTCTTTGATCTTGACTTCCAGTACCTGCCTTCGCTATCCTCACTTTCTGAGAGAGCTTATGTGTATTTTGAATGGGAGTTCCGGCTATAGCTATCTGAGCGTGCGGACACACTCTTCCCCCTACTTTCTAGCCTTTTAAACACGCCTCCTTCTTTTGACCTCTGCCTTGGTGATCTTGACCGCTCACGTCTTATTCTTGAGAACACGCTAGTTCTTGGGCTACGGGAGCGCCTAGATCTGTGCCTTTTTTCCTGTTCCTTAGTGTTAATCATTTTTGACTCAGAGTACCGTAATGTTCCTGAACATCCTTCGAAGTTAAGCCGGGATTTTAGTTCCTTTAGCTTTTCACTTTTTTCTTTCTCCTGATTAAACTTCTCGACCATGATTGGCAACAGCTGATTGTAATTTTTATCGCAATATTCTCGGAGGGCTGCGTCGGACGTGGGCCCACCTCGATCTTGCGTAGCTGGCTCCTTTCCTCTCCCAACCGTGTTCCACACAGCAGACGTGGGTTGGTTAGGAGTGGTTCATTCATGATTGCTCATGGTGAGTATTTTTGTAGAACGCAGTTGTATTCTGGTCTCACGGATAGCGCCAACTTGTTAGTACAAAATACGTAATGGGTTAAGTAGATGGATCCACGGAGTGGTTGGACCAGGCCCAAGGATGAGATCCTGTACTAAATCAAGTAATGAGATGATTCTGTGCACAACGAAAGGTAAACCGTTAGTCTTACCGTGGGGACGGACCTCACGATTGGACTCCGGCATAAGAGTAAGTAAACATATTTGTCAGAGAATGTCAGAGTATGTGTGTATGAAATGTGGTCAGAAAATCATACCTTGTGGGGTGTCAGAGTACCCTTTTTTATAGGTGAGCCAAATATTAGGTTTTCCTAATATTTCACCTATTTCTGTTAGTGGGCCGAAGTGGGACCCTTGTTGGGCAAGGATCCGCTTATAATCGTGTCTTGCGGATTTGGGCTTGTCTAGCAGTCTTCCGCTTGACTTGCGGAAGCGTCCTATGGAAACCTTGCGTCCGTCTTGTTTCTTCCGGACCGTATTGTGCTTTGCGATTGTCTTGTTGGGCTTGGGCCCATGTATAATTTATGTAATCCAGGCCCGGAGGCCTGTTACACGTATTATACGTCATCATATACATACATCGTCTATATGGCCGCCGGTGAAGTGTGTTGGAATTGCACTCCAATATTCTCGTTGTCGTGGTTCATTTCATTCTTGGGATTCTTTGGACGTTTAAACGACTCGACCTTTGCCTCAACAAAGCCGAAAATAATTGTGGTTTGGGGTTAGTTAAAAACATTTCAATTTTTGTTACAGTACACTTAAACAAATTGATAAGAAACTCGCATATGCGGTTGATTTTACTAGTATTGATCATTTTCCATCTACAGGAGAATCAAAATGATGGTGATAAGCATGTGTGAGTGGTGTCGACACACCAGATATCAATTCTGAATTGCCTGCAAATTATATTTAGTTCAGTATATATGCATTTAATATTTTCATACGAGGATTTTTTTTTATATTACTACGTGCATGCCGCACTTAACATGATCATGTTTTAGTTTATACTTTCTTTTATAATGTTATATATAGACTAGTTTCTAGTTATGTCACACGAACTTTGAAAGAAACGGACAACCCTCAAAGATCATTTTCCATCTTATTGTATCAAGTACCTCGTGGAAAGCTTCAGTGTCAATTAAGATGGTGTGATACCGCACAATGTTGCGGGGAAACATAAACCTACCTAAGTGGTATACCAAGTTTTGCGAGTTGAAAGACCCTTACATATACCAAACTAATGTTTTAAATGAGTATCTTCATTGTTTACGCAAACGCTTAAAACTTATAAATAATACTAGAAGAGATAGTGATATAACTATAGTATTGCTTATTTAAGAATTTACATAAGTAGTATCGTTAGGATTCAATTTTTGGTGGACACGAACCACAGAAGATAAAAACATGTACTAATTTAACCCGTGCAAGATAAATTATACCCGCGCAAAATGAAATGCAATAAACAACTACGGTTAGGTCCAAACTATGGAATTGTCGAACGGGGGAATCACGACTTATAAAAACATTATTTGTGTTATGGGTATTCACTTAATATAGTAGTAACTGATATAAGAAATTAAAAGTGCCGAATAAAATGTAATAGACGACGGCTCTGGTTAGTTTTTCTAATGAAATATCGAATGAGCGCTAGGGACTTTACCATCAAATCATTAGGGTTTAGGGACGATGTTAATTTTAAGGGTAGGAGGGTATTAGAAGTCTAAGAAATTATTTCAGCATTTGAATTTGTCATATTTTCAAAATAATTCGTGATTTTCTGAAATTTAGTCTTTTTAGGTAATTCTAATTTAGCACCGATTTTTTTTTAATATGGTATTAACTTTTAACAATGGTTTCAAAGCGTCTCACAAATATCGGCCCAAAAGTGTGAGAAATATTGGCCTAGCATTCATCTTTAATGTTTTTTGTTTTATTGAGTGTACCCTAATGTATAAATTTTAAAACTTGTTTTAATGATTCATCTCGAGATTACTAAGTGATAAAAGACATATAATTAACACGTGTTTTAGCATGCGTTTGTTATAACTGTTTGACTTCATTGGTCATTTAATTTTCCTCTACCCTTTAGTTGGACTCATTTTAAGTGCAATATATACATTAGTACACCATGTCGAGCCTATCTTTTCGCTTTGTTAACACCCTATTGAAAGATTGTTACACCTAAATCGTCTTAACCCACATATATTGTGTTTTATGCTTAAACCCACATATACAGTTTTAGGAAGATTGAGACTCTTGATAGTGATATATAAAGAAATAGGGAAGAAAGAAAAATGATTACCCCAAATCATGACATATGTATTTTTTTTTGAACGGCAAAGATGGAATATATATAAAAGAGTCTAGGAAGACGCTATTCTAAAGCAGGTCATCGATGTTAAGTTTATTGTTTATGTTCAAGTTATGTAGTTATGTTATGTTTAGCAAATCAAAGATAACAGGGTAAAAGTTTATGAAAAAAAAAGATAATATAATATACGAACTACCATCCAAATATTTGTTAAATCATGAAAGAGTTAGAAAAAGTAAAAAAAAATTCATTATTTAGTTTGTATTTGTTTAGAGTTTTGACTTGTCAACGTTTAAATGTAATTATTTAGGTGTTGAACTTTCGTCATTGTTCATGTTTATGTTTAAGTGATTCAGTTATATTATGCTTAGCATGTTTAAAGTGTACGAATAAAGAGAAAAGAACATACAGGCTACCATCATGCTATTTGTTAAGTCATGAAGAGTCAAAAAGAGTCATTATTTAGTTTGTATTCGTTTAGAGTTTTGACTTCGCAACGTTTACATGTAATTATTTTGGTGATTAATTTTCGTCCAGTAAAAATTCTCATATCCCCTACTCTTTAATCTTTACCCGAAGCCTCACGTTACAACCCTTTAAAAACCTATTTTATAGTACTTTTTAGGTGCTTGCGCCGAAGTAATGGAAGTTTGATCATTTATCAAGCATATAGTCAATTTATGCATAATGACATGATAAGTTAAGTGATTTCCATTTCCTATATGATATATTATTTGTACACACATTGAAAAATGAGAGTATCTGAAAACTTATTATATGAGGTGGTAGTCTTATATTTTCGTGCTTGAAGTGTCAAACGAGTTTTACAATGAACTATTTTTATACCAATTCTAAATGCCCCATAAATTGTACTTTTGTGGAAGTTATAAACTTATTTGTTTGAGGACAAGTAAATCTCACATATAGGGATATTTGATATGGTGTCAAATTATACACTTTATAAGGGTCATTTAACTCTCTATTTCATGCGCTTAAATATCATTTATTTTTTAAAATCATTTATATTTGACTTTTAGGTCTTGGACTACACATTTTATAGAGACATACAAGTTTTGAGCTTATTTGGACAAAAATAGGAAGAAAAGACAAAAGTTTCAAAGTCGTGACCGACTCCTTATACGTCGTGACCAAAAGTGTCTAGAAGATGGATTTTTGCAATTTTGCATGGCCGATCAATGGGTGGAGACGGCCCAGGTGACTCCTTCATAACCTCAAGGTGATGTCGCTACAACATACACATAAATGCAAGAAAAGTAAAGTTTTAAAGAGATTGATTTTAAACTAATATTAACATAATCGTTTTCTTGCATTTATGTTAATATTAATTTAAAATCAATCTTTTTAAAACCCTGATTTTACTTACTTTTAATTAAATATAACATACCAAAAATAGTCTTCTCCCGTCTTTTAGAACTTTTTGTCATACTCTATGAATCTACCTCATCGTTCCTTTAGAAAACGATCAGCATCCGGTCTTACCTTTACTAAACTACAACGGTGAGGTCTGCTGCCTAGGGTGTTGTAAAACTTAGATGTTGCAACCTCTGCATCAGTGTCATCTGTCTTCTAGGTGACTACAGTGTTGTGTTTGAAACATGTTGGTGTTTTCCGTCTTGATTTCCCTCTTGACTGTCATGTATTATCCTTTCCAGGTAAGCTATCATTTCCGGCATGATATGCACACTACAGATGTGTTCTTCTGGTTGTAATCTGGAAGACAATCGTGCTGCATAAAGAGTTATAAAGTTGTCAATTGTGGTGTTTGCCTTAAGGTAATTGCGGTAAGGGACGGAGGACTGCCTTGGAATGAAAGTATGTTTGGTCCTCCCACCTCCATTTGTGTTGCTTGTGACATGAGGTGGTGATTGTTACAGGATAAGATAGTATGACCTTCGTATGTGTTAGGTGATATCGATCATGCTTATGGGACAAGAGAATTTGGACAAAGGTGATCGTGGTGGTGTCTAGTTTTTTTTATACATCAAGTTTGTGAAATCGAGTTTTTTTAGTTATAGAAAGATGATATCGGAGTTTGTTCGTGTTTGTAACAAAAGAAATGAAGGTTTTTGAGTCTTCCGGTGCCGGAAAACCAAAAAGCACACAGATGACGCCATGTTTAAGTATGATACGTAAAACAATGATTGGGGTAAGGTAATCGGTGTGAGATGAGACTAATTGCATATTTGGTTTCCCATGTTTGGTAAGGACCCCTATATAAAGTGTTTATCACAGTCGGGGTAGATTTGGGAATGTTCCACACGATCCGCAAGTAGTACCGAAATACCTGCAACGCTACCTTTGTGTCATAGAGGTAGTTACACGTGGCCACGGTAAACGAATTTTGGGATAAGTTGTCAGACCCGTTGTTGCCTTGGAGTTGGTTTTATAGAGTAGAGGTGTTATTCATTTGATCGATGTTTGCCTGGGGTTGGTTCCGCATGCGCAATGTGTTGGGCTTGAGCTGGTTATAGTCGTATTGCTTTAGCCATTTGGGTAAAAGGTCCTATACGATATCACTAACCAAACGAGATTTTACATGCGTAGATCATGGCCGTCTCAAAATTTTTGAAATTTTTGAGGGCCCTGAGCGAAATTAAATAATAAAACATTTCCAGAAGAATTTTTATATGTAAAATGACATTGTTTTTAAGATATAATGCAAATTAGTTATCTAAACATTTAACATATTGTTAAGGTGACAAATTTTGGGCCCCTGAAATTTTGAGGCCCTGTGCGGTCGCTCACCTCGCACACCCTCAAAGACGGCCCTGCGTAGATTGATCACACTGACCTACTTAACAATTCAAAATTGTTACATTCTTGTTGTATGTTTTTCTAATTGTTATTAATCTTGCTTAACATCAACGTTTTTCTTGACAAAAGTACTCGTGCCTCGTGTGCCCTTTATCTATACTACACATATTAAATCGCATACTGGAATTGATTACTTAATTAACTATTCAACATTATTATATATAAAAAACATTTGTGTGCAAGATGCGGGGTTAGTCAGACTACTAAATATGAACATTGTAAAAGGGCTTCTAAGAATCAAAAGAGAGAGAATAGAAAGATAAAGAGTATTTATTAAATACTTTGCATCTTTCTAATTAGTCTTTCTGTTCCTCTTCTCTCCCTCCCTCTTAAAATCTCCATCTCCTTCACACTCAAATTCCTTTCAAGTCTTCTCAAAGGTAATAAGATTCTTCACTTCTTAGTTGTGTATGTAAGTATTTGCCGTTAAAAGAATATATCTTTCATAATTTATTTGCTAGCTCTCACTTGTTTTTGTTGTTTCTAACACTTTGCTCATAAATTTATACAGGAGTTTAGAATATAGTAGCTATACCTTCAAAAGTTCAAAGAAGAAAGCATGAATTCAAATAACTGGCTTTCATTTCCTTTATCTCCAACTCAATCATCTATACCACCTCATCTTCATGCTGCTCAATCCCACAATTTTAATTTAGGTCTTGTTCATGATAACATGGACACTCCTTTTCCTAACCAAGGTAGATACTATTATTTATTTATTTTTATAGAGTCAAGATCATGTAAGAACTATCCATATGGTGAGAACATCAAACTAGTAGAAATGCATCACTTAACGAAAAACATCACATGTTTTGCAATTTCTCCGAAATGCAAAAACGTAACAAGAAATTTACTGTTTTTGGTATTTAGTACTACGTATTTCTTTTTCTTTAATATACAATGACGTTGGTGCTAAAAAATGGTGCAGAATGGAACATGATTGGGGCACAAAGCAGCAATGATCAAGTCCCTAAAGTTGCTGATTTCTTGGGTGTGAGCAAGTCAGAAAATTCATCAGATCTTGTGGCATATAATGATATTCAAGGTAATGATACAGATTATCTATTCACCAACAACAACCTGTTGCCAGAAGTTCAAAACACTTTGTCTACCACACCTACGAGCTACGAACTGCCCGAGAATGCAAGCACTTTGCAGTCTCTTACATTGTCTATGGGTAGTGGAAAGCGTTCCACGTGTGAAACCAGCACCCCTGAAAACAGTAGCACTGATAATACCAATAGTACTACTAGCATTGTTGAAGCAAACCCTAGAAGGACTTTAGATACATTTGGTCAAAGAACTTCGATCTATCGTGGTGTAACAAGGTACATGCTTTTTAACAATTATATACATGCTATTGTGATTTACAAATCATGGATCTTTTGTAAACTTTATTCGATTTTTTTCGCATAGAGTTTCAAGAAAGCAATGGAATATAAGGCAATCTGATCAAAATTTATGTTTTCAAATATCCGATATATAGGCATAGATGGACAGGAAGATATGAAGCTCATTTATGGGATAATAGTTGTAGAAGAGAAGGGCAATCACGAAAAGGGCGTCAAGGTATGTATAACAATATGGCAAAATTAGTCGCCTAGATGGTTCTTGACATGATTTAACTCACAATACTGATTCATATGGCACAAATCTTGTATGATCTTCTTGTACTTTCTTACGTCTTGTTCTAATGATCTTTAAATGTTACTAACTTCCTTTTTTGTTTGTATGGTGGTACAATTGTTCGGCTTGTTACGATGCAGTTTATCTAGGTGAGTTCGTTTATATAACATAGTGTTTTGATTTCTTTCCATCAATCTCTTGAATGTGTTGTTATAAGGCTTGATTTATTTGTGGACTAGGTGGATATGACAAAGAAGAGAAGGCTGCTAGGGCTTATGATATGGCTGCTTTAAAGTATTGGGGAACTTCTACAACCACCAATTTTCCGGTATATGCATATGTTTCTGACGATGATCTTATATTTTGATTTACTATACCCACACAAAATAATAGTGTTCTTTCTTAAGCAAGTAAAGAAACTAATTTATCATGCCTCTTGTTTTCTACAGATTACTAACTACGAAAAGGAACTTGAGGACATGAAGAATATGACGAGACAGGAATTTGTAGCATCTATTAGAAGGTTAGTGTCCAGTATTGAAGTTTTTCTGGCAAAACGTTGATAACCGGCATTTTTTTAATAGGTTCTATTTTGTTACTAATCAAGTAATCTCGATTTGTATCACAGGAAGAGTAGTGGATTTTCTCGTGGCGCATCAATGTATCGGGGTGTAACGAGGTACTCAAAACCCTAATCTTGATCTAGCTTTTCTCTCGTTGCCTCGACATCTTAATCCCTCTCATACAAATTTTTATCTACATGATCAGACATCACCAGCATGGAAGATGGCAAGCAAGAATAGGAAGAGTTGCAGGCAACAAAGATCTGTACTTAGGAACTTTCAGTATGTACATGTTTAAATATTTATGTAATCATTAAATATTGTGGTCAAATATTTTCTTAAATTCTCCTCAAAAGCCAATGAATATTAATGCACCTACAAAATGAGCTTACCATGTGGATTACCAATAAACACTAGCTTTTATTTCACAAAAAAACATAATTCAGTTTTTGGGATTTTGTCCCCCATTACACGCTTATTGTTTTCTTGCATTTAATTCTTTCATGATTTATAATCAAGTATGCCCTTTTAATATCTTGTAATTATGTTACTCCTTATTTATAATATGCCTTCAAGATTTGATATGCTTCAAGATTTATAATTTGTGTATTAATGTTACTTCTTACTATATATGATGCATATGCTTCAAGATTTTATATTTAACTAGAGAACTCATGCAGGCACTGAGGAAGAAGCTGCAGAAGCATACGACATAGCAGCCATAAAATTTAGAGGTTTAAGCGCTGTTACAAATTTTGACATGAATCGTTACGATGTAAAGAGTATACTTGAGAGTAACACACTCCCCATCGGTGGAGGAGCTGCTAAACGTTTAAAAGAGGCTCAAGCAATTGAATCGTCCAGAAAACGTGAAGAGATGCTTGCTCTTGGATCCGGTTTTCCATTTGGAACCACGGCTACAGCGGGTGGCGTGTTACAAGCATACCCTCTTTTACAACAATCATTTGAGACACAATCACCCCAACCATTGCTAACTTTACAAAATCCTGAAATTTCTCATTATTCTACACAAGACCCTCACTTTCATCAAAATTACCTTCAAGCTCATCACCATCACCCTTATAACATGCATAGTTCTCAACAATCATCAAGTCAAACACCCCAGTTTTACAATAGCTATCTCCAAAACAATCCGGTTTTTCTTCATGGTTTAATGAACATGGGTGGATCTTCCTCATCTGTGATGGATGGTACAAACAATGGTGGTACCTCAAGTGGGAGCTATAGCGGTGGAGGGTACTTGGGTAATTTTCTTGGACAATCAGGGAGTACACCTGAAGAAGTTTCTATGGTTAAGGTCGATTACGATAATTTGCCAACCGAGAACTATGCTGGCTGGTCGGGTGATTCATCGGTTCAAGAATCAAGCCCAAGTGTTTTTACAATGTGGAATGACTAACGTGCTAACGAGCATGCAAAGAGTCGAGTTTTCTGATAATAACATTTTATTTATGTTGTTTTGTAATGGATTTTTACCTTAATGGTGTAATGGATGTTCAAGAGGGTACTGTACTGATCCAAATCTCATTTTGAGCTGCATCAAATAGTTGCAAAAGATTTAGAGAATTGTATTCTGATTTTCTTTTTTAACGACGGAAATTTTATTAAGACTCAAGCAAGAAGCTCGAGTAAAGAAAATTACAACAAAGTTTCATGTACAAGCAGTTATTGAACAATGATCAAGAGTTAGATATTGTTTTGATGTCCTCATCATATGCTATTTGATCTTAAGTTTAGTCTAAAATGAACTTTTTAATGATTAATCTGCTCAATCTAAAAAGCACGCATTTGTTTGACTATACATGCTTAAACTTGTAATCAAAACCCTGTGAAAACTTAGGTTAAAATAACAATAATCAGGGCTTTTATATTCTATGTAACATTTCTTTTCGCCACATACATATGAATGCATGTATGAGTAGGTAGAAACGTGTCACGCATACATTTAAATAGTCATTAAAGTGATCGAAGATTCCATTTGTTTATAAAATCATCAAGCATAGCATTTAGAATAGAGTATATCTATTAAGTCGTTTATTAAAAGCCCTTGCAGCCAGCTGCAGTTAAAAATAGGTAGGAAAAAAATCTTAGGAATAATAGTGCAACAATATGTTAAGGATACCGTCAAATTTGCATTATTAGCTTATCACTTATGTGATATATTTCGCATAGTTCTTAATTATATAAACATTCATTCGGCGTTCGAAACGACATCATTTTAATAGTCCCGAGCTCGTGGTTTTGAGCTGGGCTAAAAAAATGGCCCGGACTTTCTTTCTTCCCTTGTCTACCACACACACTCGTACACAATACACACACCTCGAATCTTTCGGAATACACTCTAATACATCCCTAGATGCTCTCACTCGAGTGTTCTACTGTACACTTTCGGGAGTTGTAATGTTGGTTTTTTGGGGGTTTATGTGTGGGTTTTGATTTGTCGTGATATTTGTTGGGCATGCATCGGTTGATCGTTTTTTGGATGTTTATGTGTGGGTTTTGAGTTGTCGTGATATTTGTTGGGCATGCATCGGTTAAGGGTTGACTTAGGGTTTAAGTTGGTTTGCATGCATAAGTTTTTGATTGGATTTTGGTGTTTAATCTGTTGATCATATATAATATTGTTTTTCGGTGTTTATGTTGTTCTTATTTATATAAAAGTTGACTTTTTTACATAATTTTATATGAGTTGGGGTTTCGACGTTTGTTTAAGTTTGATGTATTTTGGTGTTGGTAGATGGGTACGTTTGTAAAAATGAAAGGGTTTATTTTTTTGAGTTGCTATGATGTTCTGTTTTTATGAAAACAATTTTTTTTGGGTGTTTGTTTACAGTTGGGTTATTTAGGTGATTTGGTATTAGTTAGTGGATTAGTGTATTTGTTAAAACAAAATGATTTGGTTGTTTGTTTGTTAAAGTAGGCATGATGATTGCCTTTCTTTGTTTGTTCTACTCGATGCCGGTATCTTGGCGGGGCATCAAGTGTTGGATCGGGGTTGCACCCATGACCGGTATTCGAAATGGGAGGTTGCATTTGATGTTAATGTGTATTCTAGATGATTTAGAATGGGTTGGTAAATGATATATTTGTCAAATCAAATGGGTTTTGATATTTGTTTGTTGAAAGGCTATGATCATTGCATGCGTTTACGTGTTCAAGCGACTGTCGGTATCTTGGCGGGGCATCCTGTGTCGATTCAGGTTTGCAGCCATGGTCGGCATCCTAGCTGGGATTTTGATTGTCGGTAAAGATATATGTTTACCTTGGTATCATTTTGAACATTGAATGAGTGTTTATATCCTAAAGCTCTCACTGCTTTGTTTGGTTGGTTACTTATATTAGTTTGCGGTCATGATGTTAATTGGTTGTGGTTTCATATTTGGTGTCTGTAGCATGTTGGTGTTGGTACATTGGCGTGGTAGCCTCACCTGCATTGAGGCTGCAGCCGGTACCAATGTTGCATTTGTCAGCGTTTACGCGTTCTAGCGAACGTCGATGTATTGGCGGGGCATCCTGTTTGATAGCAGGTTTGCACCCATGCTTGGTATTTCCTCTAGGATTTTGTATCCTTAGTTTGCGGTCTTTGTTGATTGGTTGTAAAGATGTTAACTTAATTAGGGGTATGTGGAGATGATGTTGATCGTCTGTGGTTACATATTGGTTTGATGTAGTATGCTTGCGCTGGTATGTTGTCATGGTAGCCTCACCCACATTGAGGCTGCAGCCGGTACCAGTTCCTTTGGCTTTTAGATACGTAGACCTGAGCCTTATCTACTCATGGAAAATTAGGTGAGAGTATCTGGGATTCCGTGATAGCATTCTCTTGAAGATTCGAGAATGTATGTGTATTGTGTATGAATGTGTATGTCTCAAATGTAGATAGCTAGAAAAAAGGGGAACGACATGATTTTTCGGGGCCAACTCCAAAAGCCGAGAGCTTAGGACTATTAAAACGACAGTCGTTGTGGCGATAATGTCTATAATCTGCATTTAGTTTCTGCACATTGTTGTTAACTAATTTATGTCTATTG
Source organism: Tanacetum coccineum (assembly GCA_026074375.1). NCBI lineage: Eukaryota > Viridiplantae > Streptophyta > Magnoliopsida > Asterales > Asteraceae > Tanacetum > Tanacetum coccineum. Next base: position 18,290 of record BQNB010033491.1, read on the forward strand.
GCGGGGTAGCTAATGTGCATTGTAGTTGCGGCCATAGACGATGTTTAGTGTTGGTTTTGTGTTTGCAGACCTGAGCCTGAGTTTCAGCGTATATCTGCTGAGTTTGGGCAAGTGACACTCTTTTAATACTCCAGGGCTCCTGTGATTTCGATGGGCTACTTTTTTGGTCCAATAACTGCTAGTGCTTTTTTATTCGGTTTGATATAATGTCCACCAACTCATGGCAACTCATTGCAACTCATTTCTTGAACCATCTAGAAGTTCATATTATTCCTTGGTGATCATCTGTTGACGCAAATTTTTATGCTTACTACTTTGTTTTTATGAGTTTATTAATAGTTTGAGTATGTAGTATGGTGTTTTTAGACGTTCGTTATATCTTATAATGTTTCTCCTATGTATTTTGCTATATTAACTTATTTGTTGACTCACCTATAACTCGAGGTGTATTGTTGGGTAGTAGTATTCAAATGATCAGTCAACAATGATGAGTTGTTTGTTTTTAATGACCAGCTTCGTGTTCAAATGATTAGTCAACCACAATGAATTTTAACACCAGACGTTGTGAATCATCCTGTTGAAATTCATGTTGTTTTTGCGTTGGTTGATTGCTTGAACACAGAAATGATCCTTGGAAGTATCAATGCATGTTTTTAAATTACCGCACACTTGAAACCATCGAACGAAAATAAGGTCATTTATAGGGCGCCTTGAGTATTTATATAACACGCCTCGCAAACCTGTGAATGAGAGTTAACAACCTATGTAGCTTGGCGGGGCAACCATTAACATTGTATGGTTGCAGCCATGGCAGATGATGTGCATTAATCAAGCATCGGCGGATGTTTTTCTGCCACGAGGTGGACGTGCTGGCTCGCCTACATTAGGCGACCAACATACCAACGTTTGAATTGATGATGTTTTAATAGTCAATTGCACATACTGTTTGCTTTGGTTCTTGCATATCAGCCAGCGTTCGCATTGGTTTCCTACCATGGAATGTTTTTACACGTAATGCTCATAAACTTTATTCTCAGTCAGATCAACATGAATGTATTTATTATTCTTTGCTTTGTGTTCACTGATTTTTTTATACTTTTTACGTGCAGGTTGGGGTTGGGGAACATTCTACGAATTGGGCTACAATCTTTGATTCATGTATGTCATAAAAAACCATCTATTTTTGTCTTTTTTTTTACAATTCCATTGGCTGTAATGATTGGATTCCCAGTGTCTCGGATTCTGAGCCTACTTACAAATGTAATTGCGTGTTTTCAAGTGTTTACTATATTTAACTATCATTGTCTCCATGTAATGATGTCGGTGTGCCAAGGGTCGAATAAATATGATTGCGATTGTGTACGAGGATTGCAGGGTATGATGCATTCACACCCGTAGCATTTTGGCATAGAACTTCTATACTATTTCTCCTATTCTTTTCAGGCCGACATCAACATGCATAATGCCACGATTTTCCTAAATACTTAGACGTGCAATTTCGCAGACCGCGGCTACTATCCCCAAATGTGGTACGGATGTGTGGTTGATAAATTGTTGCACATTTTAAACCATTGTACAAAATCATCGTCGTTTCCAGCGCGCCTTCAGTATTTATATAACATATCTCAATTGTATTCGGTTTTTGCGTTTGCATTTTGAGCCTGAGTATCATCGTATATTTGTTTTGTGAGGGCAAGTCACTCCGTTTTAATACTCCCAGGCTCTTGTGAATTCCATGGCCCACTTTTACGGTCCAATAGTTGCCATTGCTTCCTTTTTTAGTATGATATAAGGTTAAGTCCAAAAAGAGCTATGCTACATCCACAAACACATCCACAAACAAACATTCACAAAATGAGGTGGCATGTTTTGATTGGGTTAATTAAAGAGAAGAGAGAGAAAGTATTTAAAAACCTACAAATCAAAAAATGCCACCTCATTTTGTGGATGTTTGTTTGTGGATGTGTTTGTGGATGTAGCATAGCTCGTCCAAAAATAGGCTATGTACTTTCACAAAATTCTACATATATGTAACGAACTTTGAAAAATACCATTGTCACTTATATACCCAATATTTTTGTTCTATTACCACCAATGACATCTCATTTTGCAATGGGTTATCGACTATAACCGAATAAGTTATACACGTCATCATTTTAATTTTTTTATTTATTACAAGTCATAATTTGTCAAACCTAGCTCTCTTAATACCAGATCCACCCTATAAAAAGTCAAAACTAACATTTTTACCAAATTTGGATTTTCCCCTAATTCATATCATTAAAAACCCCAACTCCCAAATCATTGTTGAAGCTGAATCATCTTATTCCAACACATATTTGAGATAACAAGCAAAGATTACCCGCGCGTTGCTGCGGGCGTTATTTTTTCGCGCGTTATTGCGGGGCATTTTTTTTTGTTCGGGTTAATTTCTTCGGTCTCATGTTTAATAGTTTGTTTTTTTCTCATATTAAATGACAAATTTTTTTTTCAATAAAGGGGATATATATATTTTTTTTGCCCAGGCCGATAGAAAGTCGTAAACGTAATTTTTTTTTCTTCTTATTTTTGACGAAAGAAGGGGGGAGTATAAAGTTTTTTTTTTTTTCGGCCGATGAACAGTAACCACCGGTATAAAAAAAATTACCAAAAAAAAAAAAAAATTTGGGCCGATGAACAGTAACCATCACTGTTCATCGATGAACAGTAGCCCGTTACTGTTTTTGGCAGTATATGTAATGGTAAATGAGTATATATATAATAACCAAGTTTGAGTGTTCGACCGTGGTTAAAGTTGCTCTTACTTTTTGACTTTTTTTATTTTTTATTCTCTTTCCATTCTTCATAAGCTCCGGCTTTTGTCGCCACCGTGGTTTTAGCTACAACGTTAAAACCTACAACAGGTTCTCGTTAGGAAGATGAGTCGCTTATTCCAACACATATTGTAGAACCCAGGGTGGCCAGGAAAGAAAATAAAATGATGGATGCGCGTAAAGTGTTCGATGAAATGCCTGTGAGGGATAACGTTACGTTTAATACGATGATTGATTGGTATTGTAAAGTGGGTGCTTTGTATGAGGCGTTTAGGATTGGGGAGGTGATAAGGGAGTGTGGAGGAGAGTGTTGTGACATTTAATACTTTGTTGAACGGGCTTTGTAGAGGGGGGGTGGGTAAGGTGAGGGATTTCTGGGAGGGTATGAAGGTTTATAGATTTTTTTTCGGATGGGTTTAGTTGTAGTGTTATGTTTGAGGGGTTTGCGATGTGTGGTGATTTGGATGGGTGGGTGTTGTTTTATGAAGATGTGGTTAAGGATGGTGTGAGGGTGAATGAGTATGCGTGCGGTGGTTTGTTGAATGGGTTGTGTAAGGGAGGGAGGACTAGTAAGGGTAAGGAGATTGTTAAAGACGACGAGACTTGTTTCGACTGAAGTTATGTTTAATGTGATTTTTGATGGTTATTGTAAGGATGGTAAGATAGAAATGGCTTTGTCAGTGATTGAAAAAAATGAGATCTTATGAAAAAAATGAAAAAATGATTGAAAAAATAAGATAGAAATAACTTTGACTTCTTTTTTAAAATTTTCACAACTGGAAAAAAAGTGGTCCCTTTATGCTAAGGTGTGATGAGGTATAGTCTCTCTCGGAACATTCGAAAGATAAATGAAAATAGAAAACCTCTGCCAGATAAGTACTTCGGAGAAGCTGACATGTCGAAGGACACGTCAAGTCTGGAGTCACCTTAAGAACTCCGGAGAAGCTGATATGTCAAAGGACAGATCAGGTCTGGAGTCACTAGTCCTACGCCAGTCCAACGATATCGAGAGACAAACCGAAAAAGGTATAGTCCTTGCTAAGGACCATTGTCCTTAGAATGACACGTAACCGACAATAATGCTGAGGAAAAGCACCTCTATTGTGTCGTGTGGTGAATCCTAAGCAGTATAAAGAGGGGAGCTCATTTTCCTAGCACGGGACACACATTACACCTACTCCGGACCACATTCGTCTTTATATATTCCTCCGTAATTATCTCATATCACCATACTTATTCTTACGCCGGAGTTGGTCTCGGATTAACACCCCGGGGCGAGCTAACGGTGTTCTTTCTTATTTTCAGCTAGGACACGAAAGAGTAAGCTCCGGAGAGACCAAGCTGACCGAGATATTCATAAATATTGAGGCTATTTTACCAAGCTCAGGAAGCCTACGTAAATTTACCTCAACATTTGGCGTCATCCGTGGGACCGGCATCCCAATCTACCTAAGTTCGAAGAGAAGGGAAAAAAACATAGTTGGCTCGCAACTAGTGGGGGAGGAGGACCGAGGAACAGAGATGAGAGGCATGGGAACGAACCCCAGAAAGGGCTGACCGAACCAGTCTCGAAAACTCAAACAACCCCTTCTCCTTCCCCAGCTTTCGTCAATGAAAACATTGATGTGTTGAGAACAATGATCAAGGAATATGACCATCAGGCCAAAGCAAAGGCGACACCAAATAAGCTTGTTTAGGGTGATTCTGAAAGAGAAGATCTGGATGGTTCAGAAACAAAAAGCTTTTCCTACTGATTTTCCCTCGAATCATCCGGTACGTTTGATACAAGCGGCAAGGCCCGTTCCTCCAGCAAAAAGTCAGAAGAGCCTCTCTAAGAGAAAAGAGTTATCATGTCCGAGAAGGTCGAAGAGGTTGGAGGACCGGAGCATAACCAAAGAAAGGACCAGAGAAGGGAGGTCCAAATCCAAAATGAGGAGGTCCGAATATCGAGAGATAAGTTCGGACTCTGAATATGAGGAAGGCTCGGAAGACACTTACAAGGACCTAAACTCACCTTACAAAAGACCCAAACCTACCCTTTTCATCCTAAGGATTACCCATTTTAAGTACCATTAGAGGGCCAAACTCCCTAGAAACATCAATGTGTACGAAGGAAACAAGGACCCAGAGGATCATTTGAGTATTTTCTCAGCCATGGTCGAACAGGAGGAGTGGCCGATACCTATTTGGTGCAAAATATTTCTCCAAACCTTTGGTGGGGCGACACAAAACTGGTTCGATGATCTAGACCCAAAGAGCGTGGACAGTTTTGAGGAGCTGAGTTAAAAATTCTTAGAAGAATTTTCGCAACAAAAAAAGATATGCCAAATACCCTACAGAAAGTCATGGCATCAAGATGAGACCAAGTGAAGGTCTGAAAACTTGTATGGATCGGTTCAAGTCTGAAAGCTCACACATAAAGGGAGTTCCTCCGGTACTATGCATCTCAGCTTTCATGCATGGTCATGGTCATCCAGAACTCACCAAGAAGCTCAATGACAAAATACCCAAGACGGTAGATGAAATGTTCGAAAGGGTCAGAGCCTTTATTCGAGGAGAGGTGGCTGCAGGTTCGACAAAAATGGTCTGTTCTCCTTAATGGGATAAAGAAAACTATCGCCCAGTATGATCCGGAGGACAAGAGAAGGCTAGAAACAAAAGTGGTCGAAGGGAGTTACAAAGAAACAAGGGGATGTATACCCCTTACTCGAGAAGAGACACCTTCACCCCACTCACTAAGACTCCGAAGGAAATCTTGGCCATAGAAAGCATAAACTGTCCGCCACCGCCACCCCTGATTGGAACTCCCAAAAAACAAAACTTAAACAAGTTATATTCCTATCATAAGGATAGGGGCCACAATACCAATGACTGTTATCAGCTGAAGAAGCAAATAGAATAAGTCGTAGCCTCAGGAAAGTTGGCTCATCTAGTAAAAGATATCCATCCGAGCAATCACAGAAATGGAAGCCAGTGAAGGAAAGGTGTGAAAGTGATAAACATGATAAATGGTGGAAGAAATCGCAAGAGACCATACGAAATAGAAAGATCCGGTTTAACAGAGGAACTCATCTTTTCAGCAATTCCTCAGAACTGCTTGACAGACGAACCAATCATATTGGAAGGAATGATAGAGGGCCACCAGGTCAGAAGGATTCACGTAGACAGAGGCAGTTCGTCAAAGATCATGTATGAGCACTGCTTCAAAAATTTTAGTGCCAACGTCCGATCTAGGTTAAGAAAATGCAAGTCTTCGTTGATAGGCTTCTCAGGCGAAGTATACCATCCCTTGGGTTTGGTATACCTTCAGTGACCATGGGAGGGGCATAAAGAAACAAGATTGTGTTAACAGAATTCACAATAGTAAAGTGTTGTTCACCATACAATGTCATAATGGGAAGAACCAGAATGATAAGTCTTGAAGCGGTGGGTTCGACCATCCACTCTATGATCAAGTTCCTGACGGACCAAGGAGTCGTCATAATGGAAACAAGTAAGGAAGCCCTATGGGGATGCAGGCAGTTAGAAAAGATGCAAATGTCTAGGATACGGGAGCAAACAATACTACGAGCCCCGGCCATAGGCTTGGCAAAGAACTAATTCTACCCAAAAAAGGCAGAGACAAAGAAAACATGGAAGAAAAAGTAACGATCTATAGCAAACGACCGGATCAATGCATAACGATCAAAATTACGTTATCAATCGGTTGTAAGCAACAGCTAACAAATGTCCTCCGGAAATATGTGGACGTATTCGCATGGACAGGATCAGAGGGTACAGCGTTGTCATGGTTTGTCATGGAAGATCAACTGAAAACATACCCTTTGGCCGAACCAGTGGCCCACAGAAAATGGCCACTGACACCAGATAGAAGGCAAGCATTAAAAGAAAAAAGTGTTTAATTGGCTGAAGGAAGGGATAATCATAAGGGTCCAGCACCCCGAATGGGTCACCAATGCAACATTAGTCAAGCCAGCAAGCGGTACTTGGCAGGTGCAAATGGACTACTCAAGCCTCAACAGAATCTGCGCCAAAGATGTGTACCCCTTTTCAGAGATGGAAGAAGGACTACCATCTCTGATAGGATACCCGTACAAATGTTTCCTATAGCTCCCCAAGAAAAATAGCCAGATAAGAATGGTAGAGGACGACGAAGAGAAAACAAGATTCCACACAGAAGAAAGAGTATATTGTTCACTCGCATGCTAAAAGGACTCAAAAATTCTACAGCAACACTTCAAAGAATGATTGAAAAAGCGCTAACCGATCAAAAAAGCCAAAATGTGGAAGTTTACCTAGAAGAAATAGTTGTGGAAAGCAAGAATAAGCAAAGCTTAGTTGAGGACGTAGAAGAAACGTTGAACAAATTAAGAAGAGTGAATGTGAAAATCGACCACAGTGAAAGCACATTCGAAATGAAATAAGGAAGGTTTCTAGGATACATCATAACAGAAGAGGGAATAAGGCCAGATCCAACAAAAGTACAAGCATTAATGAAAAGTCACACCCTAGGAGGTCCAGACAAGATACGACGCTTATCCCTACAGTTAGCAAGCATCGGCAGGTTTATACTAAAGCTGGCAGAACTCATGTTTCCTATCCGTAAAGTTCGTCGTTACCTAGATGCAGCGAAAGGGCCTAATTGGATAAACGAGGTCGAAGAAGCCTTTCGAAAGATAAAAAAAGATTAGAAAAATTACAAACACTGACCATCTCGAAGGAGGGAGAAGTGCTCATACTCTGCCTACAGCAAAAGTGTGAAATGATCAACTCTATGTTGCTTGTGGAAAGGAGGGGTGTTCAAACGCCCGTCTCTTCTGTCAGTCAAAAGTTCTAGCTTTAATTCACACAACACAGTCTCTAAGGATAATTTTCCGGAAGCACCAAGTCAAGGTTGTGACAAATGGTCCGATGGAGGAAATATTAAAAATCTCCGATTCTTAAGGGTGGTTGGCCAAATGGGCGGCCAAGATAAGAACATACAACATCTAGTACATCTGAACCAATGAAGCCGAAGGGTAGATGGTGAACAAGTTCTTTAGACAAAATAACTAACGCCGCGTATGTTGAGCGAAAAAGACGAAGGGACATCCAGATGAAATAAGAATCCTCAGGCATAACTAACCCTAACGCCAAGAGCATGGAGGTTATACTTGAGCAGAGAAGCAAATAAGGAAGGTTCGGGTGTGGGATTGATCCTAATTAGCCGATGAAAAATGTACTCATACGCTATCCGTTTAAACATCAATGCACCTGACGATAACATGGATTACGAGGCACTACTGGCAGGACTAGTTGCCTCTGCTGGCAAAGGTATGAGAGACCTACACGTCTTTGTTGATTCACAAATATTGGTTGATCAGGTGGAAGGATGCAGAATCCTAAGAACGAAAGAAACTAAGAAATACAGGGAGGAGGTCATGAATGCAACAGCTCCATTTCACAGGTTCCAGATCACGCATCTCCCCAAGATCTTAAACCCTAAAGCAGAAGTGTCAACCGGACTTGCAACTATAAAGTTGGAGTTCCTAAACCAAGAAGTGTCGGCGGGTCTCAAGATGAGACCATCAGTAGAAATGGAAGGCAGTAGCAAGGGAGGAAATACAATAGGTAAGGCAGCAATGAGAAAGCCAAATTATATTTGGGAAACTAGTGGAAGTAACTAAATGAACTTATAGAAACAGGGCATATCTAGATGCATTATGTAACCCGTCCGGGGTAGCTATTTTCAAAGTGCTAGCTCACCTCGAAGGGCCCATCTATCTTATGTTTAAATATGCGGTTTTTATTTAATATGATGAGATCAAATTTCTTTGGATTAACAACAATGATGCAAACACGAAACATGGTAAGCTCTGGATGGATCGCTGCCTTCGGATGATATTAGAATAACAAGCATGCCCCACGAACATGAAAAACTTATGGGAAGGCAAAGTAGAAACATGAAAACTTTGGTACAATGCCGAAGGAGGAGTCACAACGAACTTCTCCTTCCGAGTGAACAACTCCAATGAACAACAATATCGTGGAGAGAACATGTACTAATAAGTACCAAAAGGAACAAAGGAAACCTGTAATGTGTACGAACATAGCTAATAAACATTTACCCTGGCATATGAGTTAGCTCGGATGGGAACATTTGGCCTAAACAAAAAGCATATTACCTGGATAAACATAAGGCGTTTGGGGCATAAACCAATGCTAAAGTGCTAAATACCAACGTACAAACATTCCAAACAAGCCATACTATACGGAAATACATCAAAACACTAAATGATGAGTAAACATTACATTAAAAGTACTTATTACAAATGGCCAAACGAAGTCGGCAATACAGTTAACCGAACGCAGTCGGTAGTTACATCAAAGAAAAAACGTAAAAGCAATACTTAACGAGCTAGTAACCAAGCAAGCTCAAGGGTCGGGTGTGATAATACAATCTTTGCTCCAAAAGCAATATTGGGCCCATTGAACCTATAGAGGCTTGACCAGCCATACTAAAAGTCCCAAGGGGAAGCCATTCAGCTTAGGACGGGTTGCATGACTCAGGATCTGTTGGATGGACAACCACACATCTACAGTCAGTTTTCCCCAAGCTCGGAGCAACAAACGTTCTCCTACATACCACGCGCCCCTCCCTAAACAGAAAATGGACTTACAAAAAAAGAGAAGAGTGACAGATAGCAAGAAGGGGAAAGGTTATCAATCTAAACCCTAGAAGGCGTAGCAGCGGCGTTTTCATCATCAACTAAAGAGGGTATGGAACCACCACATTTCTCTCTGGCAGAGAGAGCTACAACAACATAATTAGGACCTGAGGAAACACGCTTCGATCCAACCAGGGTCAGCTCAACATCATCATCCACAACATGAGAATCACCCTGCACAAACACATCCCCTGACTTACCATTACCAGCACCACCAGTCATCTCATTATTCGGCCTATCAACCATCGCATTCACCCATTCCTCATTTGGCTCTAAGAGAGCGATAGAAGAAGAGGGAATAGTATTATAGAGCAACTCTATAGATAAAGAAACAGGTGTCACATTCGACTCCTTTGTAAAAAGAGGAGAAACACAAGTATCCCTCGGAGCAGGGACATTGGCCGGATGAGCCAATTTTTTAGGCTTAAGTTAATAAATGACATACAGAGGATCCATAGCATGATCATCAATCTTTATTATTAAAATAAGAAAATTTATTTTTAGATTTATAATTTTTTTTTTTTTTTTTTTTTATTTATAAATTTTTTTTTTAAAAAATTCATTTTTTTTAAATATTTTTTTATTTTAACTATTCTTTTTTAATTTTTGAATTGTTTATTATTTTTTTATATAAATTATTTTATTTTCTATTTTTTTTTTTTTTTTTTTTTTTTTTTTTTTTTTTTAATATTAATATTAAATTTCATCTATTTAATATTTTTTTTTTTTTTTATATTTTTTTTTATTTTTTTTAAAAATTTTTCTATTTTATTTTCTTAATTTTTTTTTATATTATAATATATTTTTTTTTTATAATTTTTTTTTTAGTTTAAATTATTTATTATCATTATAGTTTTTTTTTCTCCTTCTTTTATCATTGTTATTATAGTTTTTTTCCTATATGTATTTAATTTATTTTAATTTTTATCTTTTTTTTTTTATTATTCTATTAAGTTTTTTATTTTAATTTCTTTGAAAACATAATGTTAATTATATTTAATATTTTATAATTATATAATTTTTTTCTCTTTTTTATTTTTTGTAAATTTTTTTTTTTTATGTTATTTTTTATTCTTTGTTTTATTTTTTATTTTTTTATTTATTTGGAAAATTTTTTTAATTATTTTTTTTTAAAAATTTTCCATATAAAATTTTTTTATAAATGTAAATATATTATTTTCTTTAATTTTTTTAAATTTTTTTTTTTTATGTTTCAATATAATTTATTTATAAAATTTTTAAAAATTTTTTGTATTTAATAATAGGTATTTTTATTTAATTTTTTAATTTATTATAAATTTTTAATAACTTTTTTATTTATTTTTATTTAAATGCTTTTTTTTATTAATTTTAATTATTTTTTAAATATTTTTCAGTAAATTTCAATTTTTTAAATTATTTTTTTTTTAAATTAAATTTTAACATTTAAAAATTTTAATTTTAAATGATTTTTTTATAACTTATTGATATTTTTTTTTATGTAAGTTTTATTTTATGTAATATTCAATTTATTTTTTTTTTTTTTTTTTTATTTTTTTATATTTTTTAATTTTTATTATAATTTATTGTTTAATTTTCTTTATATTTTTTTAACTTATTTAATAAATTTTTATGATTTTATTATAATAATTTTTTTATAATTAATTAATAGTTTTATGTTATCCCTTATTCTAATACCCTCAGAAGCGTAGCCCATGTCAGGGTCGTTTCATCATCAACCTAAATAATGTAGGGTTTTAGGATTACCACCAATTCTCTCTCGGCAGATGAGAGCTACAACAACATAATTAGTGGACGCTGAGGGAACACGCTTCGATCAACCATAGGGTCAGCTCAACTCATCATCCACAAACATAGAGAATCACTTTCTGCACAAAACACATCCCTGACTTACCATTTTACCTAGCACCCACCAGTCATCTCATTATTCGGCCTAACTATCTAACCTATCGCATTCACCCATTCCTCATTTGGCTCTAAGAGAGCGACTAGAGAAGAACGGGTATTAGTATTATAGAAGCAACTCTATATGATAAAGAAACAGTGTCTACATTCGACTCCTTTGTAAAAAAGAGGTATGCAAACACGCAAGCTTATCAAATCAGAGCTTATGGGACATTGGCGGAAGATGACGAGCCTAACTATTTTAGGCTTCAATATGTTAATAAATGTCATTACAGAGGATTCTCATTAGCACATGCCTTCATAGCAATCTTATGATTCATAAAAATTCATAAAAGTATACTCAGTCTGAGCAACAAGTGGGGAAGCTTTGGCAAGCCTATCCTGGGCACTAGGCACAAAATAAGAGGTCTTCATCAGAACCTCAGCAAACTCCTCACGAGTCTGATGCATACTCAGTCCACGCTCAAACCCGGCACTGGCCGCTAAAGAAAGGAGTTCACCTTGAACCCTGCTAAACTCATCACTTGCGAGAAACTTTTAAACCAAACCTTAAAAGTGGCCCCGAAAGAAGTATACAAACTTTGAGGGAGAGGCTTTCAGCCAAAGGATTTCCTCATCCTTTTCAGCCTCAAGAACAGTAGCTTGATTCAGAGCAGTAGAGAGACGAGCTACCTCAGCATTCAGTTGATTAAGACACTTGGTAAGAGACTTTTTCTTTTTCTTTCTCTCCTTTCCTTTGGCTTTAGATTTAGCAAGGCAACATCAGAAGAGGAAAGCTTCTCGTTTAAACCAACAACCTGTCTTTGCAACCTAGAGACTTGAGACTCTAAACCGGACAAACTAGCAAACTTCTCCTGAAAACCCTTCAACCTAGAATCAGTCGATTGGACGTAGTCATGATGAGATTGAAGCAAACCACAATACCGATCTAAGAGCTCACCATAATGAGACATCATTAAATAATGCAACACACTCATCTTCGCATTCAACTGATCACTAGTCAGAGCCTCAATCCGAACCATCTCTCTTGATGTAGGGAATTGATCAACAACCGTCTTACACACAGCTGGATCCTTGAACACTTCCTTGGTTAAGATCGTAAGAGTAGGCTGGTGCGGAGCATCCTACTCCTCACGACTAAACTCATAATTTCCGGAAACTTCACCTTCAGGATATGTGGCATAATATGGACCAGCAGAAAAGGGGTAGAAGTCCCTATGAATAGCATCCCTGGAGACCTCCTTGAAAGAAGGAGCATGCCCAAAAGAGGGATGTGGCGGCTAACACCCGCACAAGATGCAACAGCACCATTAGTCATAACGTCCTTGCCCCGAGAATCGGTGGGAACATAAATGAGCTAAATGAGGAAACAAATACCTCGGGTGCTAGGACCTTAAGGAAAGGATAACAGAAGTAGAGCGGATAGGGGTGACCAAAGGAATTTCAACACAAGTATCATCATCGTCATCACTTTCTTCATCAGAGTTGTCAACAAAAAGACTGGGCCGGGTAGTACTACCAGACAACTAAGCCAGGGCAGATCTAGTGAGCATGGCAACATGGCTCGAGGCAGCACCAGAAGTAGAGGCCTTTCGCTTCTGAGAAGCTTTAGTCTTGGCAATAACCTTGACACTAGGGGTGCCCACAACAAGGTCCTTCGGAGTAGGGTCTAGGACAGCAGCAGGAGGAGTGCAATAGAAGGGAAGCCTCTGCAAGGTAGGCCTGATGTCATGATGGGGCTCCTCCTGAACCTCAGCACCAGTCCACTCAGGAAGGCAAAGGAAATCGTGAATACCCATAACTGCAAAAGAGAAAAAGCAAGAATCAGCAAAATAAACAAAAGAAAAAAATGCATTGAAGACAGTTAGAAGCACCCCCCCCCCGGTACCATTTCCATTGACACCCCTGAGTAGCGGATCACATGTCTGACTCTTCCAGACATGACTCAACCTAGATAAGACCAAAACCCCCTCAGGCATATCCCTTAACTTTACAAGATGTGCACTCAACTGGCGCACATCATCCATGTTAAAAGAATCGGTCGGAGGCCTTGAATCATCAATGGCCAAAATTGGATGCCTCCAAGACATATAGTCAGGAATAGCCCTCCGATCAATCAAAAAGAAACCACTCTTCTAATGCTTCATACAAGAACAGTTGTCATCAATGAAAATTAGGGACGGAGCACGATGCTTGGCAAAAGAAAACCAGTGACCTTGCTTGCAGAGGGTCTGGAAAACCCTAAACAATGTCATTGTCGGCTCAATCTGCAAAGATCGACAAAGTACCTCGAAAGTAACAACCTTGTTGAGACCCAAAGGACCCAATGGGGTGAAATGAACCTTGTAATGCTTGATGATAGCCACTAAGAAAGAGGAAAAAGGAATACGAACACCAGAGAAGTCAAAAATCCAATGAGAAACACCAATAGCATCATCCAGAAGCTCAGACATCACAAACTCTTAAGAAGGGAGCCGAGGGTGAAGGTCACGAGGTATCTTATACTTGGTAATCAACTCATTTAGATCAGCCTGGGTGAGTCGAGAATGGTACAGATCCATATCTTTTTTAGCCATAGTTTAAAAATAAGAGAGGAAAAAGAAGGTACCTAAGAAGGGGAGGAAGGAATCTGGATCAAAGTAAATAGCGGCAGAAAGGAAAAAGATAGCTTCAGAAACAATATGTGTTTTTTACAACAAGAATAAAACAAGAAAGTAAAACAGAGGGCACCATTTATAGGAAAAGAACGAAAAGCCGTGACGTTTGGGAAGTTACCCTTAACACGCGACACGTCATAAAGAAAACATGTGGATAACATGTAGGCCACATCCACAAAAATAGGACATTAATAACGCGGGTCAGAATTAAGTCTAGCACTGACAAGCTAGCTTGACAAGTACTAGACTGGGGGGACATGATGAGGCATAGTCTCCTTCGAAACATCCGAAAGAGAAACAAAAATAGAAAACCTCTGCCATACTAGCACAGGCTAAGCCAGACAAGTACTCTGGAGAAGCTAACATGTCGAAGGACACGTCAGGTCCGGAGTCACCTTAAGAACGTCGAAGAAGCTCATATGTCAAAGGACAGATCAGGTCCGGAGTCACTAGTCCTATGCCAGTCCAACGATATCGAGAGACAAACCAAAAAAGGTATAGTCCCTGCTAAGGACCACTGCCCTTAGAATGACACATAACCGATAATAGTACTGAGGAAAAGCATCTCTATTTTGTCGTGTGGTGAATCCCAAACAATATAAAGAGGGGAGCTCATTTCCCTAGGACGGGACACACATTACACCTACTCCGGACCACATTCATCTTTATATATTCCTCCACAATTATCTCATATCACCATACTTATTCTTACACCGGAGTTGGTCCCGGATTAACACCCTGGGGCAAGCTAACGGTGTTCTTTCTTATTTTTAGCTAGGATACGAAGGAGTAAGCTCCGGAGAGACCAAGTTGACCGAGATATTCATAAAGATTGAGGCTCTTTTACCAAGCTCAGGAAGCCTATGTAAATTTACCTCAATAGTAATATTACCTATTTCGACAAGTCATAGCCGGTTTCATGGGTGACAATGGTATTTTCCAAAGTTCGTTACCTATATGTGAAATTTTGTAAAAGTACATGGCCTATTTTTGGACTTAACCCTTTGATATATTGTCCACCAACTCATGACAACTAGGGGTGAGCATGGTGCGGGTTGACGCGAGTTGTTGCGGGTTTTGACTAAAACCGAACCGCAACCGCACTTGCGGTTTTTATAAAAATAGAAACCGAACCGCACCACATTTTTGCGGTTTTGGTTTTGTCGGTTTTTCCGGTTTTTGCGGGTTTTAACCGCAACGCACCATCTCTTATGACTTATATAATTAATGTGGGTTTTTGCGGGTTTTGATTTATAATTTAGATTTTTTCGGTTATAAGAATGAATATATTTAATGTAAACACACACACATCACTTACGAATTATAAAAATATTTATGATAATATACGGTAGAACCCTTATAACACACATTAAATAATCAATGTGTCATTTTTCGGTTTTAAATAATCAATGTAGGGTGCAGTGCGGTTTTTGTGGATCGGTTTTACGGGTAAAACCGCAATCGCGCCGCATTTTGTGGTTTTTCTTTCTTCTTAAAACCGATCCACCGGTTTTTGCCGTGGTTCGGTTTTTTTGCGATTTTTGCGGTTTTGCGGTTTGCTGTGCGGTTTCTGCTGACCCTTGACAAGTCATACCAACTCATTTCTTGAGCCATCTAGAATTTCGGCTTCTTACTCGATGATCATCTGTTGATGCAGGATTTTATGCATACTACTTTGTTTTTTTTATTTTATTAATAGTTTGGATATGTCCTACGATGTTTTTGGACATTCTGTACTTTATGATGTTTCTCTTGCTGGCGGCATTTTTGTCTTTTGGATTTGTATATCATATGTTCCCAGTGATTGTTGCGTTGTTGTTTTGCTTAAATATGAGATCAGAAGGAAACGCCCTAAACTCTTTTAGTATAAATGCTTAAACATAGAAGCTACGTTGTTGACTAAATGGCGCATGTTGACATGGTAGCTACATCGATTTTGTGATTGCAACCACTGATTCCATTTCTGGTCGTTTTATGGTCTCCAAACCTAAGCCTTGGTTTATTATCTTTAAATGATTGGACGTTCGCATGGATCATCGTTAACAGCCTCCGTAGCTTGGCGAGGTAACCATTAATATTTTTTCGTTGCATCCATGGCGGATGCTTCGCGCTCGCAAGTCCGTATTAGGAGACCAACATAGCAGCGTTTGAAACGATGTTTTAATAGTCATGCACACATACTGCTTGCTTTGGTTCTTGTATATCAATCATCGTTCGATTTAGTTTGCAACAATGGAATGTTTCCACATGTACTGCTCATAAATTTTATTCTCGGTCAGATCAATATGTATGTATTTATTATTCTTTGCTTTGTGGTCGCTGATTTTTTATACTTTTTACGTATAGGTTGGGTTGGAAAACATTCTTTGGAACTGGGATACAATCTTTAATTCAGGTTATCACTAAGAAGCTTCTATTTCCCCCTGTTTGTTTTACATTTCTATTGGTTGTGATGATTTGATTCCAAATGTCTCGGATTCTGAGCTTACTTACAAATGGAATTACACGTTAAGTGTTTATGATATTTGATTATCATTGCCTACGTGTAATGATGTCGATGTGCGAAGGGTCAGATAAATTGGATCAAGGCTGTGTACGTTGCATGGTGGGATTCATTGACACCCGTAGCATCCTGGTATACAAGTTCCATACTATTTCTCCCATCCTTTTCACATCGAACATCAACGTGTGCAATGCCACGGTTTTCCTAAATACTTAGACATGCAATTTCGCATATTGTTGTTCTTGGAATCACCTTCCGTGTGCGTTTGATTTGTCTTCGACTCACGCACATTTGAAACTATGGAACGAAAACAACGTCGTTTCCAGCGCGCCTTCAGTATTCATTTAACATACCTCAACTGTATTTTGGTTGGCTCGAGAGTATGTGTATATGTAGTATCCGATTTCAGGCGATGATGACAACTATTATTAGTGACGCGCCAAATCAGAGTGTGTCGGCGATGGCAGGGCATCCATGGCATACACATAGTTGCAATTGTATTGGCCACCTAGATACGTTGTTGCTCGTCTTAGTCTGAGTCTTAGATCTTGCTGATATACACATACCACTTGGCCCTTGTAAATGGATTTCACATAAATATCTTGCACTCCACTGAATAGGCTGCTCGGAAACCGATGTAGATTTTTTGGTCCAGGTACACTGTGTGAATTTTTTTATCACAAACGTGAATTCTCCCATCCTTTTGACACCAACACCATTGTGTCGAGTAGTATTCTGATCCTAATTACCAAAACATGCAATTCCGCATGCTGTTTTTTTGACCCCCAAATGATCGGACGTGCTCTCGTCTAGTGGTTAACAGACATGTAGGGAAGGCTTTTCCTTTATGTATATTGCACACTCAAAATATACATCACGTGCCTTATTATACACATTCGTGGTAGGATCAGTTGTTCCTATTAACTCAGAACGTTGAACAAGAACCCTGTTTAACGCTTATAGTTGATGGGAGCAGGTGGTCCTACAAAAGCTATGTACTATAATTCCGCACACCACATTGGGTTGATATACACGTGGTAGGCATGTAACTTAATGTAGTAGTTTACATGACTGTTTATATATTTTAGGGCACAAAGTGCATGCACGTTGTTTCAGGCAATTTTTGGACAAACACTTATACGTGCCATTTTGCAGGTTGCTCTTCTTTGGAGTTGCGGTACATGTGCGGAATGCCTATGCTGGACTCCCGTAAATGTTGAACGCCATACGTTGTCATGTGTCTTAATCTGAGCCTTAGTCGATGCGTTGATCGAGAACCAATATTTTCACCGCATTCTTTAACTTAGGTACGTCACTAAGAATCCTTTTTTTGTTTATAGTTCCTTTGACTATCATTGCCTTGCAATTCCTAACGGTTGTAAAACATTTC
This sequence comes from Tanacetum coccineum, assembly GCA_026074375.1. Taxonomy (NCBI): domain Eukaryota; kingdom Viridiplantae; phylum Streptophyta; class Magnoliopsida; order Asterales; family Asteraceae; genus Tanacetum; species Tanacetum coccineum. Next base: position 36,265 of record BQNB010033491.1, read on the forward strand.
TTGGTGCGTTAAGTTAGCTTATAGCATAATTAGTCGGCTTACATCCTTCAATAGAAGAGCTAATAGCAGAAATATGTACGGTACATATGCAAAAATCTTTTGCCCAAATTACATATAGGTGATCTACATATTTTGTTATTAGTTGTTCTATTGAACGAAGTCAATCGTCTGCTTTTGCAACTAAACACAACAATAATATATTTTGTGAGATATAATAATCTGATTGACAAAAACCCGCGATTGTTGACAGAGTACATTGAGCCAAAGGAGGGCGCGAAATCCAAGAGAACAGCGTGATAAGTAATTTGGTGCAGATTAAGTTTTGCCGCGTTCTCTTTTGTTTTCTGTCATTCTTTGTACACGTTTATCCTATCACTCATATCGGCTTTTTATCGGTCTGAAAATGAAGCACCACAAAATTTACATGTCATACTTACGTAACGAGAGTAATTTTTTGACATCATATTCAGTTTCATAAAAGGCCTAGATCGTTGCTAAAATGAGTTTTACCAAAAATAAATGACATGAAATTGAAGAGGATGTCGTGACAAGTAATTTTGTGCAAATTATTTCTCAACACATCCTCTTTTATATCGTGTCATTCTTTGGCAAAATCCATCGTAGCACTGGTCACGGCTTTTTGTGGAACCGGATCTGACGTGTCCAAAAAAAATATGAATTGTTTAGTCTACGTCTAACAATAAAACCAATTATAGGTTTTTCATTATTTATAATATCCATCTGTCACTTTAACGTTCGGTTTCGCAGGTTATCTATATGGAGACTACTGGATTAGATGCGTACTTTTCTTTGCCAAAGGCAGCTGAAACACGGACACCTGTGATCAAGCACTCCCTTTTCCTGACTTTTTGTCAACCTTTCATGTGGGATCAGTTGTCCCTATTAAGTGACAGTCTATAGCAGACAACCTCTTCGACGCTCTTTCTTAATAGGGACATGTGCCCACATGGATGCTCAACCAGGAGTTGTCAGGAAATACATATAAGTTCGGACAACTTTCGTTCAAGCACATCACAATGTATGTTGTATCTATTAACTCATGACGTGCGACGCGCGCCCCATCACACACTGTTAGTTAAAAGACGCAACTGATCTTGCAACATCCTTTTAACAGAGGTTATACGACATGCGCCCAAGCATAAGGACGTGGCAGTGATGGTAACAGCCATAAATGTGTTTCTGTTTTGATAAGTTGTCTTCGTGTTAGTACTCAATTTCCATTCCAGTTGCAACTACTTAAACGTGCACCTGAAATGCAAAGGGAGGTCATGAGACTAAATAGTCTCGTTATTTCCTCTTCCATTTCTCGTCTTCTTTAAAGTATGCACGTTAACTAATTCAAATTGGCTATATCAATTCTTCGTATCAAAACTGAAATGCATTTATCACTGTTATCACCACTGCTATTTGTTTGACAACAAACAAAGAAATGAAACGCACAAAACGCCAATATCTCTCATACAACGTACATAACTACCAAATTGAAGAAATGAAACATGCACTCATCATACTAGATTTGGTGTAAATCATGTCTCACCATCTTCGATTCCATTCCGTTATCATCTCATAACGGCCGTGTCACACACAAACACGAAATTAGGAAAAAAAATGTCAACTAACATACACGGTATAAGAAAATAAAAACATCGTCGACAATAATCAACTAGGAAAACAAATGAGGAAACTACTCGCATTGCCATTTTTATGGGACAATGGAATCGAAATAATCTGTCTGTTATGACTCGGGTGTTAGATATTTTTCATCTAGCTTCGGGTTTACGCATCAATATGATTAAAAGCAAGCTTTTGGGGATTTCTGTAAATTCGGATATTGTTGAGAAGGCTGCTAAGAAGATTGGATGTATGGTTCTCAATCTGCCTTTCATCTGTCTTGGATCAAAAGTCGGCGACTTAATGTCTCGCTCTATGTCATGGAATGAGGTCTTGGAAAAAATGGTGACTAGACTTTCGAGATGGAAACAGAAGACCATTTCTATAAGAGGGAGATTAACCCTTCTTAAGTCCGTCTTAGGATCGTTACCGATTTTTCAAATGTCCATGTTTAAAGTTCCCAAGACGGTGTTGAAAGTTATGGAAGCAATCTGGGCTAGGTTCTTTAATGGTTTTGATATATCTGCCAGAAAACCATGTTGGGCTAGCTGGAAAAAAGTCATGGCTTCAAAAGATTCAGGTGGTCTCGGGGTGGCGAGCTTATTTGCTTTAAATAGGTCTCTCATGCTTAAGTGGGTGTGGCGTTTCATTACTCAAAAAGAGTCTCTATGGACTCGTGTCATTAAAGCGATACATGGGAATGAAGGCAAAATTGGTAAGAAGATATATTCTAGCTTCCCGTCTGTTTGGATTAGCATAATTCAGGAACTGGAGGCTCTGAAGTCCAAGGGCATTGATTTTTTAAATTATATAAATCTGAAATGTGGTGACGGTTCTTGTACTTCGTTCTGGGAAGATAAGTGGAGGGGAGAGGTAGCGTTTAAGGAGCTGGTTCCAAGGCTCTACATGCTGGAAAACATGAAAGATGTCAAAGTCGCGGTTAAGATGGCTCACGAAGACATGGTATGGTCGTTTAGACGTAAACCGAGGGATGGGATAGAACAACACCAGTTGGAGCTGCTTCATGAGAAGACTGCTGATGTTATTCTTAGTAGTTCTCAAGACAGGTGGATATGGTCTCTCGAGGGTTCAGGTGAGTTTTCAGTTTCGTCCATTAGAAAAGTTATCGACTCGATCTACCTCCCATGTAGTAGTTTAAAAACCAGATGGTTAAAGGAGGTACCTATAAAAATTAATATTCACGCCTGGAGAGTTAGTAATGATTACCTTCCTACAAGAATAAATCTTTCAAGAAGAGGTTTGGAAATAGAATCGATTACATGCCCTCTGTGCAATAAAATGGCGGAGTCTTCTAGTCATTTGTTTTTCATATGTGATGTTAGCCAGCAGATTATGAGTAAGATCATGAGGTGGTGGGAGCTGGAATTTCAGGAGATGAATTCGTATAAAGATTGGGCGATTTGGATGTCGAACATTCGTTTATCGTCGAAGAGCAGAAAGGTGTTTGAATGAATTTGGTATATTGTTTGGTGGTTTATTTGGAATTGGCGTAATCAAACTCTCTTCGATCAGAATAGTCGTCCAAAGAATTTGATGTTTGATGATATTGTTTCTAGATCGTTTTATTGGATTGGGTCTAGATGTAAAACTAAGTTTTCTTGGTCTGATTGGCTGAAAAGCCCTCATAACATTAATTTGTAATTGTCTAGCATCTTGCTAGTGTTTGTCGTAATAAATTCTGCCGTTAAAAAAAAGCAATATGATAACTTCGACTTCCGAATAGTTAGTACAACAACCGAAAAATCCTCACACTTAACGACTATGACAAAACCATGCCGAAAAATGCTCCGTCGCAACGCGCGAACACCGAACCACTTGATTAATCATCAAGTAGGTGTGTGACTTATGTTAACTAATTAAATATCTTATGAGTTTACGAGCTTAATTCTAGGGGTGGCAATTTCTTACCCGACACGAAACTCGACTTGAAACCGACACAAAAATTAACAGGTTCGGGTTGAGTCTAATAGATTTCGGGTCAGATTTGGGTCGACCCATCTGACCCGTTTAATAAACATGTTAGGTTCGGGTTGTGAATAAATTAAGCGGGTCGACCCGCCAACATGTTTAAGATTTTTTTTCTAAAATTAAAAATTATTTATATTTTATTATATGTTTTAAATGGGTTAAACGAGTCGACCCGCTAACCCGTTTAACCTGTTTAACCCGTGCAATGTGCCAACTTTTGTATATAAAACGGGTTAAATGGGTCAACTCGAAACCCGTTTACTCTATTCAACCCGTGTAACATATTTAACCCGCCAACCCAAGTATATATACTGGTTAAATGGGTCAGGTTCGGGTTATATGTAAACAGGTTAGGGTTGACATAGCAGACCCGATTATTTAAATGGGTGAGGTTCCGGTTGGATTTTTCTGACCCGCCAACCTACTAACCCGAACCCAACCCGAATTGCCACCCCTACTTAATTCAACTCTTGTCACATCGTTATTAATTAATTAGACATGTAGCTTAATCAGAGTTTTTTTCACCTATTGACTAGATTAGACGAGTTGGATTTGTGTGCATAAACTGAAGTACAAGAGACTATCAAATTGCATAAAAAGATGAATACTACATCCACATAATACTTACAAAAAAAATTCACACATAGATGAGTCAACCATTTATTGGTATTGAAAACAAGAAAAAAAATATAGTAAAACATAATTTGTCCATCACATTTGCCACATCATTGTGTGAGAATTTGTTTGTAAAAATATGTGGTTGTAGCATTTCTCGCATAAAATTAACACAAGACGTCTGATTAATATATATATATTTCAACATATTTATGCCCCACAAACAAATTGTAGTGAGGAATTTAGTTTTGGTTAAAAAAATTAAGTGGTAGTAGCAAAATTTTTCCTCGCAAGAAAAAAATAACACATAAGACTCTGATTTTAAAAAGAAATATATATTAATTAAAACTAAATAATAAAAAACGGCGCCTAGTGCCGCCCCGGCCGATACATAGGAGATAGCCTAAAGCGTGGGGGATTAACAAGATTATAAGTTTTTATGCCCATGTCGGCCCTTTTTTTTATTTATGATAACGAGGGCAAACCATGGTAATGTTAGAAAAAAAAGTGTTTTTTTTTTTTTGAACGGCAACTTTATTAGAAACACTAGCAAGAAGCTAGACAATTACAAAGAAATCAAATATGGGTGTTGAATCCAACTATCCCATCTTAACTTAGAACTACCTCTAGCTTTACACCAACAAAAAGATCGTAAAACAATATCATCGAAAATGGACTCTTTACGAGGCTTTTTACTCGCGAAAAGTAATTGGTTCCGGAAATTCCACAAACTCCACCACGTAACATAAAAAACGCCTTCCAAAATAACCTTCAAATTAGAAGCAAGACGAACCGAATTGAACCAAACGAGCCATTCTGCATACGATGAAAAAGATTGCACTCCCAAATTCCACCAGCGACATAATAATCTCGTCACATCTCTAGCCAAAGAACAATTGAAGAATAAGTGAGAAGTATCTTCAAGAATCGCATCACACAAGGGACACGACTGCGATTCAGTAACGACATTCCTTTGGACGAGATTCGCTCGAGTAGGCAAACGATCAAGAGCAAGTTTCCAAGCAAAAATATTAACTTTAATCGGAATATTTTTAACCCACCTCGTAGGAATATCCGCCCTAGGAAGAAAGAACTCATCTAACAAATTCCTCACGTCTTTAACACGAAAGACCCCGTCTCCATTTAAATCACTAACCCATCTATCATTCGAGTTGGACAAAATAACAGAATCGAGTAAAGCTACAAGATGCTCAAGCTGTTGTTCTTCAATACCTCCTCTAACATTACGGCGAAAAGAAGAAACAAGAGGGGACTGGAGTTTACCGGCTACCGATATATCTTTCTCTGTATCTAAAGCAAACAGACGAGGAAACAAACCTGATAAAGTGCAATCACCGATCCAAAGATCCTTCCAAAACCGAGTGTGCAACCCATTACCAATCCTAATCTTGCAATGGGAGAAAACATCAACGCCTTGAACCTTGAGGTAATTAAACTCTTTGATTATAGAATTCCATGTTGAAGGATACGCAGTAGAAAGATCTGTAATATTTGATCCGTGAATGGCAGAAATAAGCTGACACCATAAAGAGTTATCTTGTGAAAGGAAGCGCCAAACCCACTTCGCAAGAAGACCTCTATTAAGGGCAAAAAAACTAGAAACCCCTAAGCCTCCGAATTTCTTAGCTGCGAGAACAGTATGCCACTTAACCCACGTAATCTTTCGATCTCCTTCTTGAATACCATTGAAAAAATTCCTACGAAGGTTTTCCATCTTGTTAAGAACTGTCTTCGGGACCTTAAATATAGACATGTTGTAAATCGAAGTGGAGCCAAGAACCGATTTAAGGAGAGTGAGGCGGCCACCTATAGACAGAGTTTTAGCCTAGTCGGCCTTGTTAATCGAATTGATTAAAAATCGGTCTAGCATACTGGATAATCGGATAAAAATCGGTCAAATCGGGCATAAGTCGGTAAATCGACCAAATCAGTCAACGCGGTAACTTTTTCCAAAAATTAAATTCGAATTTTTTCCCAATATACCTTGCATTTTTCACAAAATGACTCGACACAACAATTCAAACACACATCGAGGATGATTTAACAAAAGATATGAATGTATGTCCGTTTTTTATTTTAATTGAATGTTTTTTACACGAATAAAATTCAAAAATTGGTTTCTTAAAATTAATTTAACCACTTGAATTTTGAACTTTAAATTACTTTGAAGCATTTTTTATGTTATACATATAACCTGAAAAATTTATAATTTCATATATAAAAATTCCAATGCAATTACATATAATCCACGTCTAACTGATTAATAGCGAGACAGTACATGTCCGCCCAACTAGCGTCTAACAATTTTTACAACCTTAAGTTTATGTGATGAATACATATATCGGGCATATGGTCTTCATTAATATTTTCTTTATATTTGCATGTTTAATTCGTGAAGAAGATTACAACATTAGAAGTAAACAATTCTTAAGTGATAATTAATCGAGAAAATTCCGCAAATGGCCTAATTTTAAAATCATAATTTACTTTCTTGCAGAAAAAAAAATAGATCAGTGTGATTAAGTGATTGCCCGACTCTGTTAATATTTTGACGCGTGTTTTATTTTAAATTAGAAAAGTGTAATACTAGGTGGTAGGATGTTTTTTGTGTGACTTGCAACTATTATACTTTCGTGCGACCAATTTTTGTCATTTTTCAGTAAGGATCATTTTTTAATTTTTTTTTTCTTTTTGAAAAAAGACAAAATTTGATCTCACAAAACAATAATAGTTAGTGGGAAAAAATGTAAATTCAAATCAATTTAAATGTAGTTTACACAACTTATCAACCACTTGTACTTTATTAATAAAAAGCTTGTCAAAATGTCAATGAAGTCGCATAATAAGTTAGTCGTAATGGTTTATTTTGGAAAATGATCTATTCTTTTTGCTAGAAAATAATCATGGTTTCAAAGTTGGTCGTCCCTTAGCTCCCTTTTTGTTTTTACTCATTATGGAGTCTCTCCACTTATCATTTTCCCGGGCAGTTGAAGCAGATAATGACATGATTATAAACTTTTTTTACCAAGAGCAAAAAATGACGAACTTAATTAATGTATATAATCGCCATAAAGCCGCGTAAATTAACGCCTATAAGAAACATGAGATAAAATACAAATAGAACCAGTATTTGTCATAGATCCAATGAATTCATCCTAGGCCACCTCATTTTTCCATCAAAAATAAAAAGACTCACTTTTCCACCTCTTTAAAAATAAAATATCTTACAAACGGTAAATCGTCAAACGACAAAAAATACACCATCGTAACGAGTATTTTTTTTATCTTTCAGTAGACGGGTTGACACTATATACATTCGAGGAACGTTTTTCGATTTTTTTTTTTCAATCACAATGCGAAAATCATATAATGATTCTATAACAAAACATATATGATCCTATAACGAATCATATATGATTTCATGAAATCATATATGATTTCTAATATCATATATGTTGTGATTCTAACGAATTTTTTTTCAATTTTTGTTTCAATCACGATTGCGAAATAATATTATGATTCGTCATACGAATCGTATATGATTCGTAGTATACGATATATATTCATAAAATCATATATGTTTCATAAATCAAATATTTTTTTGCCATTGTGACACCAAATTTTTGAATTCGTGCTATTGTGTGTATTTTGTGGCTATTTTTGCATGTAAAATGACCAATTTACCCTTCTAAATTCGAAAAAAGTGAGGGTAAAATGGTCACAAAATACACATAATAGCACGAATTCAAAAGTTTAGTGTCACAATAACAAAAAAATAGTACTCTACACACAATGACAAAATGTGACAAGTTTAATACATTTTTAGGCAATTAACCCTATATAATCGCTATAAAGCCGCGTAAATTAACGCCTATAAGAAACATATGTACTGCACGTTCTTCATTGTTGCGGTAAAATAGTAATCTTTCTGCCGGATAAACTCTTTGTCTAGAATAATTTTGAATGTAATTTTGTGACGTTAGTTCTTAAACTAATTAACAACTTGAACTCTTGAAGTTCAAAATATATTTAAATAAGTGGGTTGGGTTTCAATATCACTGGGTAAAGATTAGTTGGGCTTTAATTCTTACCAATGGGCTTAACTTACACGTATTCGCACTACATAGTAGAGGTGCGTGCAAAAAAGAATAAACCGAAAAGACGACGGTGGATATTTACAAGCTTTTAAACGAAAATAAGTTTGTATTTCTTTGCTTTAACCCGGTTCTTCAGTAATCTATCGAAGTACAAATAATTTTCACGTTTTGCTAACAAAAACTTGTAGAGTCGCTGTAAACAACTAATTCGCGAAGATTTTATTTGAATTTAGTTTGTAGACTTTGAAACGTCTAAGAGCATCAGATATGGTGACTTTTCAAAAACATTTTTTTATGTCACCTCATCATCCTCACATTTAACACTCACACAACAAAATATCTTGTCATTCATAACACCTCTTTTGCATGCTATTTGAGTCATAATATACCCAATTAAAATACAACATATCACACACAAAACCGATTTTAAAAAAAAGTAAGAATTGGCGTCCGCCAAAAACTTGGCGTTGGACATGGCGAAGGGAGGGGGTATGGTGGCCTACAGTGGCGGAGCCAAGATTCTGAAATATAATGGCAAACAAATTATTATCGTAATTTTTTTTAAACAAGGATCTGACAATGAACTTAACCGACTTAATATTGCATAATATATCTTAATATGGTGTTAAAATAACAACAAAACAAAGTTTGGTCTGAGTTTAAGTGATATAATTTTACAAAACAAAAAGAAAACATGTTGGGCTTAGTTTTGTTGAGGGCAACTTAGAGTTTGGCTGAAAGCATGAAAGAAATAAGTCCACTAAAAGAACAAATTAGCACTGCATAAAAAATATACCAAATTAAAATACAACATTCACACACAAAACCCATTTAAAAAAAAGTAAGAATTGTCGTCCGCCAAAAACTTGGCGTTGGACATGGCGAAGGGGCGGGGGTATGGTGGCTTGCAGCCAAGATTTTGAAATATGGGGGCAAACAAATTATTATCGTAATTTTTTTAATAAAAGGATCTGACAATGAACTTAACTGACTTAATATTGCATAATATATCTTAATATAGTGTTAAAATAACAACAAAACAAAGTTTGGTCTGAGTTTATGTGATATAATTTTACAAAATAAAAAGAAAACATGTTGGGTTTAGTTTTGTTGAAGGCAACTTAGAGTTTAAATGAAAGGATGAAAGAAATAAGTCCAACAAATTTGCACCCATGGTAGCTTGTAACTGTATTGATACATCCCAATAGCAACTTCAATTACCATAAATTAGTCTTGGAACCACTATTGATATAATGGAGCAATATCATGAGAAGATTAACTGATCGATTAATTTTTATATTTCCATTTGATTTGAGTAGTATATATAAGAGAAACAATATGCATGTGATGATGATACGAAAAACATAAACCCTAATAAGAGAAAGGGTTTTTGTATTTATGACTGAATCAAAAATATAACTCTCTGAATTATCGCAAAGAAATATTTATGTAGCTCAAGCAAAATTAGATAAGGGTTGGTGAGTTTGGACTCATCAATTTAGGAAGGGGACCTCATCATAAACCAATCATTATCATTTATTGCATTTATATCATATTACAATTAATTATTGTCATTTATTACATTTATATCATAATTAGTTATTTTTTTGCTTTTGACAATTAATTATTATATAATATTAAACTAATCAATTTTTTTACAATCAATAATATAAATATTAAAACAAAGAATATAACAAACATAGTTGTCCGCGCGTTGCTGCGGGACGGCGTTTCTTTTATTACAGATGTAGGTGTTTTTTTTTTAAATTTGTATAGTAAGATTTTAAAGTTTTATAAGTGTGGTTTGCTTGTGCTAATTTTTTAAAAAATACTCCCTCCGTCCCATATTAAGTGTCCATTTTTGACTTTTAAAAGTCTTTTTTCTTCAACTTTGACCTTAATTATTTCTTCTTATGTTATATGATACTCAATGCAAAATATATGAATGGATAGAGTTTCGAATGTATTTTTCATTGGTATAATTTTCAGTAAGCATTATATAACATAAAGAAAAATATTTACGGTCAAAGTTTATGGAAAAAGAATTCAAAAAGTCAAAAATGGACAATTAATATGGGACGGAGGGAGTATGTGGTTAAAGGTTGTTTTTTTTTGTATTTGGTTCTTTTTAATATAATTTTATAAGATTTTGGTAAATATGCGTTAACCATGATTGTCCGCGCGTTGATGCGGGCCGTTAATTTTTTATTTTTTTTGTATTTTGTGCGGCTTTATTTTTCCGGTCTCATGTTTAATATTATTTTTTTATATGGGTTTATGTGTTGGGCGTCATGTCGTGTGTATTTTTTTGATATGAATAAGTCAATACTTTTGTAATTTTTTTTTCTTATTTTGTGCCGAGCAAAAGAAATTATTTTTTTTGTTGTAAAATAATACTAATGGGCTTATGTATATTCACCATTATCTCAACCGGCCCGTTAGGGTTTACATGTATTT
>BQNB010033492.1:0-52281 GCA_026074375.1 Tanacetum coccineum
GGCTTTAACAAGAGTTCATATAGGATCTTAGGAGTCTTATGAATATTCTAAAATAGATTATGAGCTTATTGAACAAGATTATAAGCTTACTTGAGCTAAAATGGGTCGTATGAGCTTATTTTGGTTCGTACGCCTAGGAATGGCTTCAACGACTTCTTCATCTTGATTTTTGGCTTCAATTATGATCTTAGGGACTTCACTTGATCGTCCTTGGTCTGATTTAGAACTCCATTTGAGTGGTGATGAGTTTTTGAGGTGTGTTTGAAGTGGTGTGTGTGTTTCGGCTTATTTAGGCTTCGAAAACCCTTAGTGCCCAAGTTTTACACCTTGGAGGCCAAGAATACTTGGAGTAGGGATCAAGGGCTGTATAGTAGTGATTAAGGAAGGATGTAGGGTGATTAGGAAGAGCTAGGAGTGTAGCTATGTAAGGTGTAGGGTGGTGGAGGGGTTCGGTTTACATGAGGTGACAAGGAGGTGACAAGACTAACTTGGTGGCCAAGGGTGGTGATGGAGGTGCTTGGTTGCTTGCTTGGTGACATGGTGTTAAGGTTATGGTGGTGCTAGGATGCTAGCTTGAGATGCTTGAGGTGTTTACTTAGTTTAAAAATGGGTTAAAATGAAACAAAAGGGTGTCGGGTTGGATTTTGGTTTCGGGTTAGGATTTTTGGTTTTAATTCGAGTTAGGGTTAGGGTTTAGGATAGCTTAAGGTTTAGGATTAAGATTAGGGTTTAGGATTAAGGTTTAGGGTTTAGTTTTAGGTTTAAAATGAAATTAGGGTTTTAGGGTTTAGGGTTTTAGATTAGGGTTTTAGGACGATTTAGGGTTTAAATGTTGTGCATTAGGAGCTTGTAAGTTGTGCTAAAGTGGTAGTAAGAAACTAAAGGGATTTAGGAGGTAAAATGACCTAGTTTGGTTTTCTTACATTATTGACTTGTACATTGGGCTTTAGAAAGTTGTAACTTGATTTAGGAGGGAAAAGATATTCAAATGTTATGCATTGTACACTTGTACACATGCTTGAAGGCTTGCACATTCATTTTATATGTATACATTACATATAATTAGGGTTTTGATATAAATGTTAACGGATAAAGTCTGTTTTGATATAACGTTGTAAATAGTATATTAAATGGATAATGTACTTGGTAAAAATGATATTAAGATATATAATTAACATATTAGGATGTTTACATGATATAAACATAGATATAGATGGCATTGGTGGAGGTTGCGTGAGCTCGTTTACTTTAGAGATGCAAGTTACGTTGCATAATGAGATAAAGCAAAAAAATTTCCCTGTAAAAAGGTGGTATATATAATAGATAGATATTATAGTGCATCTAATTTAATAGATGGATAATTACATTGATGAAAATTACGGGTTGTTATAGAAAGCGACCAGTATCTTGGCGTATCAACACGATCAAAAAAGTGTTTGCAGCCATGGCGGGTTCGGATACCATTTTGTCCATTTTTACTAAATAAAATTTAGGCCCTTTACAAACGAAAAACTGTTCACAGTCAGCCCCTAAACATTAATTTCTGAATTTTACGCAAACTTGCAAATTCCAGAAAAAGACGACATACGTCAATTCGGAGTCATTATCCTATAGATCACCACACAAAAACCGGTCAACTCAGAAGGTGATATAAATGAACTTAAGGACGGGGTGAAGTCGTCAGATTTTCATATCTGAATCATTTATTCTTTTTTATAGTTTTCTATATTTAGGATTTGCCATTACCTATAACTACGTTTTGAAACAACAACTTTGAAGCTACAATGAACACTCCCTTGAAAAAGACCCTTAAACCTTATAATATACATGTTTTAAGCAGCCCCAAACATTTCTTTTACTTCTGCACTTGAGATCTTAGAAACCTTATCAGTTCAAAAGCCTGTGAACTCTCGTGATCAACCTCCAATTTTCTAGCTCAACCTTCTTTGTCTACATCTAGGTTAAAGGGATATTTCTCTCTGTCAGCATATGAATTGCTAATCCATTTTCCATCAACAAAATGTGAATACCACAAAAATCACATAATCTCCAGCTGATCAAGTTGTATTCATGCTGATCTTTCCAAATCTCATCATCTTCATCAGGCTCAAACAAAGTGTGTAAATCCCCCCAAAGCATCAGATCATACCCTTCTGGTCTTGAAGTACTATACCTTTCCTTGACTAATCTGTACAATTCCTCTACATCTAGTCTATCAAAGTCTTCAAGCATCTCACTCAAAACTTTGTAGTTCTTGGAACTGCATCTCCTCTAAATACTTGATAATACATGAAAGTCTCTGTCAAAACACAAGTTTTCCAATCCACAATTGAAAACTTTGTAGATATAGATTCTACCTCTATAGGAACCTCTTCTCTTGGTATTATATCCAAAAATCCTTTGAGTTCTTCTTTCTCATCATCTTCCTCCATCTTTTGTCTCTTCCTTGTGCTTTTTCTAGGAATAGACTTCTTTCTCTTTGCTCCAGGTTCTTTAACAACTTCTTTCATTTCTTCTTGTGTATCAACCTCTTCTTCCATAATCTTTTCAGGAGACTTTTGCTTTTCACTTCCATGCTCTGCATCCATAGGCTCAATATTTTGATTAAAATCCCAAACCTTTTCAAAGATTGGCCTAATGTCATTGTAAGACATTCCCTTGAAGTCACTAATCTTGTAGTTCCCCTGATTCTTCAAGTATTTGATCATATTTCTTCTTGCTTGGGCAACTGTCTTTGGTTTCATCTTTTGAGAATGATACCTTATGACTGAAGGATCATTCCAATCTATCTGCTTAGAAGACTTGGCTTCAGCCATGGCTCTTTGTCTTTCCTCTTCATCCCATTGTCTTGCAATCTCTTCATCTCTTGCAATCTGAGCTCTTTGTTCCTCATTCATTTGCTCTTCAAGTCTGATGGCTTCAGCAAAACTCAACCTTTCTTGTTCAAGTTCCTTCTTAGACTTCTTCTTGGGCTCAGACTCTATCATTATGGCTTTTCCCTTGTCTTGTCTTGACCTTTTCTCTGCACTCCTTCTTGTATACATAACAGTTTGTCCAGCAGTACTAATGTTTACCTCAGCAGTACTAACTATTGGAGCTTCTTCACTAGCAGTACCTTGTTTTGCTCCAGCAGTACTAACTTCATCACTTCCTTTCTCACTGCCTTCTTGAGTTTGAATGACTTCAGTTGGAGTCACTTCTTGAATAAATAGTTCAGTTTCAGTACTTGCTTTTTCTTGAACCTCTGCATCTGATAATTTCCTCCCCTGTTTGGAAGAATCATCTTCAAGAACTTCATCATCTGAAAGAACAACCCTAGCTTTTCTCCTTGCTTTCCCAGTCTTTATTTGAGACTCTAGCTTCTTGACCCTGAGAATAAGTTTGGTATATGCAGAACTGTAGGTGTTCTTTGTCTTCTTCAAGTCATCCTCCAATGCTCTAATCCTGTCAGAAAGTTTGGTAACCAAATTCATCAATTCATTGAGTTGCAAGCTACCCTCATCACTTCTATGTGAGTGAACAACATAGATAGGTGAGTCATAGGGTGTAGGGAAATGATGTTCAGCTCCAGGTGATTGATGTGTTGGTGATGGTGTGCCTGTTGGTGATGTTGTTGTGGGTGATGGGTTGTGTGGTGATTCGGTTGTGGGGTTGCAGCAGGTGAATGTTCGGGTGAGTGGGAGGTTCAGGTCGAGGGTGAAGGTGAAGATGTGATCTCTGGAATGTGAAGTGGACGGTGTAGTAATAGTTAACATAGAAGGGAAAAGTGCAAGCTTATCCTAAAAATCCATTGGATAGGCCTTTCATATTGTTAAACACTTTCATGCTAAGTGAGGGTACATGATATAATCTTGGTGTTGTTGAAGCTGGTTTCTCTGCATATCTAGACATATCTGAATGAACCTAGGGTAAATTCAAAAACTTTTTGGGGAACTAGGATATTGGACACCATATGCTCAAAAAATCATCCGAGAGAAATTATATTTCCTATTGGTAAGCTAATAAACATATAAAGGCAGTTGACAATATTACTACTAAATGCTCCCAAGCGTCTTCTTTGGGTTATGCAAATGTAAGAACATTATGAATAGAAAACCTCCATTGGGTGAAAAGAACCCTTTTGAAAAGTTAATTATCCGCAGTCTGTTTGTGATATCCCATAGCGCCAATTGCCAAATATCTCTGAGTTGGGAATAGAAGAATAGACCATCTCTGATCATCAAACTTGAGATGTTCGTCTTAAGTTCCCTTAGTATAGAGGTGACAAGTGAACCATCAAATGTAGCAGGTTATCTTGACTTCTCATTTTCAGCAGTAGAAACCACAGCAGACCTCCAAAATGGGTTTGATATATGAGGGACACAAAATCACGGCTTCTTTGTCAGTGCATAGCAAATGTGACTTCGATTTAGTGAAAATCACTTATGATTTGATTGAAAACCCTGCACTTCCTGTGGATTGTCTAAGAAGCGGACATGTTTGTGCTTGTCACAAAATCCAAGTTTGCCATAACTGAATGTGTGAGTATTTGAGGGGGATAAGATCGTGTGGAGGAATATATGAAAGCTGAGGAAAGTTAATTGCAATTTAAATAGAGAAACGGAGAGATATGGTTTGACCGATTTAAAGAAATTGAGTTTATCGTGAAGAAAGTTAACATATATATATAAAGATCACGAAAGTCCAATTGGTCAAACCCCTATAGCATAGGAATTTGGCGGAAATATCTCAACGGCTCTATTAATTAATGAAAAATCTGTTAGACTCAAACAGTACTAACGGTCATCCAGCAGTACTAAAATTGGTCTAGCAGTACTAAATAAAGCTAGCGTCTTACTTCTCCACGCCCATAAGCAGCTACAAACTCTAAAGTTGTAATTACTCAAAATAACTTCACACAATCTCTCTTTCTGTTTTTAAGCTCACATTTAATCTCTCAATTCTTTTGGCTCACTTTTCACTCTGTCTATTTTTCACACAACTCTCTTTCTGTTTTTAAGCTCACAAAATCTCTCTATTCTTTTTGGCTCACAATGCACACAAAGTATAGTTTTTGGCAAACTACCAGCCATTAACGGATTTGATTAGTCTTTACCAAGAGCCGTTTGCTTTGGACTAGCCAATGCTTCATTGTAAAAACATGGTGCATTAATGACCATATAGTTTTGAGTAATACATCAACTATCAACGGATTTGAGAAGTCTTTACCAGGAGCCGTTTGCTCTGGACTAGTCAATTCTTTGTTGTCTATGAGACATGGTGAACTGATGACCATTTGTTGTGTGGTATTACAACCAACACGTTAAGAACAACCAACATTCCTCCCCTCAAATATTGAACCATTGAGTAACCAATTTCACACTTCATTGCTTATCCTGAAAGAGTTAGCACGAAACCAAGAAAAACAAAATCTAACCATTTTTCTTGTCTAGCAGTATTAAATGATACTAACAGGATTAACAATGAGACACAGAAATAACTAGCAGTACTAACTATATTTATAGTAACTGTTTGACAAAAACAGTTTTAAATATAACTAGCAGTACTAATTATAACTAGCAGTATTTATTTACACAGACTTAACAGTACTATCTATGAACAAACTTTACAAAAACAAACAAGAGATTTGGGCATTAGGGATTGAGCATTCCAATACTTGAGACCAAGTACTGAAATCTACCAGCATCAAAACCTTTTGTAAGAAGATCTGCTACATTATGTTGAGTGTCAATTTTAGCCATTTGAATCAACTTTTTAGCATTGCAATCTCTTTATAATAATGATGCCTAATCTCTATATGTTTTGATTTTAGAATGTTGAACAGGTTTTCTATTATACTGATTAGTACTAGTATTATCATGTAAATAACAATATCCATGAAATTGTACCCATAATCTAGCAGTTGGTTTTGGATCCAGAGAACCTGGCCACAACAACTTGCAGCAGCCACATATTCAGCTTCAGTTGTAGAAGTGGCAACTACAGTTTGTTTCTTGCATTGCCAAGAAATCAATCTTATTTACCAAAAACTGACAACCTCAGTTGTTGATTCTTATCTTGTTAGCTCAAGCTATAGTTCACTATCAGTGTAAGCAAACTAATTATTTTTTGTTTTTTTGTTTTTTTTTATTTTTTTTCAATGGAGAATCCTTAGAATACCATAAGGGGACTAGAGATTGTTGCCTTTATGGTATCTAGATTCTTTGAAAGCTAAGAGATGGATGGTCTTTGGTACGAAACTTGATACCTTGACATGCACATACTGCTAAACATAATATCTGGCCTGGATGATGTAATTGGTACATCATAGGAACATTATCATAGATCTATATAGATGTTCATCAACATCAGCAGCAGCATCTCCATCTTGTCGAACCAAAGGTGCTTTCCAAATCTGTTGGAGTAGAGGCAGACATCACATTGAGTAGTTGAACTTTTTCTATTTCTCTATGGAACACATTTTTATTGACTGATAATAAAAATGCCTTTCTGTTTTCTGTTGGGACGTGTATCCAAAATGTTGGTGAGTTTCACTTAGTACTCTTTTTGATATCTTTTTCTTCATAAGCTTCTCCAAAACTCGTCACTAATTCCTTCTTTGTAGATCCAAAGATATTATCATCTACATTGATTTTGAACAGCAAGATATGTACCTTATGTCTTTTGATGAACATGGTTTGGTTCATTCTGTCCTATTTGAAATCCATTCGATCAACAGACTAATGGGCACACCATAGTGTACCTACCTAGATCTTGGTGCTTGTGGGAGTCCATTATAGTGCTTTCACTTCCTTGTAAAACTTTATTTTGGATGGTCAGGATATTCAAACCTGAGTGGTTGACCATAATATATCCTCCTCTTCATTCTGACCATAAGGAAGGCACTTTTTGACATCATTTGAGTTAGACCATAAAAACCCAATATAAGAAGCATAAGCTAGGAATATTCTTATTGCCTCTATTCTAGCCACAGGGGCAAAGACTTCATCATAGTCTATGCCTTCTTCTTGTGTATGTCCTTGAGCAACAAGTCTTGATTTGTTTCTGATGAAAATTCCCCTTTCATCTTTCTTGTTTCTGTAGACCCACTTTTGTACCAATTGCTCGATGGACCTGTAGGTTAAATCTTATAAGAATCCAGACCTTTTGCAGTTTGAACTAAAGAAGTTCCTCCTGCATTGCTTCTACCCATGCTGGATCTCTAAGAGCTTGAGAAATTCTTTTTGGTTCTTCCTGAGAGAGGAAGCAAACAAAAAGACATGTATGAAGATCCTGATGAGACTTCCCTTCATAGATAGCACAAAAGAAATACTTTTTCAGAGTAAGATGTTTTCATCCTTTCTTGTCGGAACATTATGACTGACACATCACCAATCTCATGCTCAATTGGGTGATCTTTGTGAATTCTTGTGTGAGGAGTTGTAGGGGTTTCTAAGATTGAGGAATGTTCCCCAATTCAATTTCTTGGTCCTCCATATGTGAGTCTTCAGATGCAAAACTAGATCCTACCAAGTCTTCAGAGTTAGCATATTAACTTCTTGGAGAGCAGTACTAAATTCTCTACTACCTAGTATTTCTTCTTGCCATGGCTAGATAAGTATTTACTTGTTGATCAGCAGTACCTTTATTCTGAAGGAGTGCTACTCATCAATTCAGAATCTTCCTGTTTAGTTATCATCTTCATCATGTAATTCATATTGTATCTTCTATTTGAGCATCTATCAACAATATTTGGTTTTTTTTTTTTTAAATTTTTCTTCTTTTGTGGATAACATCACAAAATATGAAGCATCCTTCCATATTTGGAATTGCAATCCATCTTGATCTTGTTGACAAGATGTGCTAGACTCAAAAACTTCTTTGTATACCCTGACAAAATCATTAGAAAACAAGTCCCTGCAAACAACTGTACATAATTTCCTTTGATTGGGTTAGAGAATTAGATCAAAAACCACTTTTGGACCATTTCCTTATATCATAGGCTTATTCTCTTAAGAACCAATATGCCAAGTTTTCCTGAACTTTTCTGGTTCTAATGTTGTATTTAACCAAAAAGCTTTGCTACTTAAGGCGAATATCCAACAAAGTAACTTAATCACTTTTTCCATCAAACTTGCCCAACTTATCTAAGGTAATGGATTAGTAACATGGACATCAAATGGTTTCATGAAGCCTATAGCAGGTTTAATACCTCTAAAGAGTTCATATGGAGTCTTGTTATGAGGCTTGACTATTAAGACCCTATTTGTACATAGCAAGCAGTAGAAACAGCTTCTGCCCAAAATGTTGTAGGTAATTCCCCCCCCATAGAGTCAGCTAACATTGTTCTAGCAGCCTCAATGAGAGTCCTATTCTTCCTTTCAGCTACACCATTTTGCTGAGGTGTCCTTGCTACACTATACTCTCTTTTGATACCTTTTTCCCTACAGAACTCATCCATCACTTTGTTTTTAAACTCTGTCCCATTATCACTTCTGATTATTTTAACTTTTCTTATCCATAAGGTTTTCTACCTCTTTGATAAAGTTTTTAAGGATCTCACTTGTTTCATCCTTAGTTCTTAAAAAGAAAACCCATGAAAATCTACTATAATCATCAGTAACTACCAAGCAGTATTTTTTATGCATTAGACTACTAACAAAAGTTGGACCAAAAAGATCCATGTGCAGCATAAACAATGGCTTAGTAATGGGACTAAAGGCCTTGGTCTTACAAGAGGCTCTGTGTTGCTTGCCTTTAAGACAGGCAACACAGGTTTGGTCATTCTCAAATCTTTTTAAAGGCAAATCTCTTACAAGATTTTCTTTGACAAGGTATTAATATTTTAAAATTGACATGTCAAGCCTCCTATGCCAAAGCATTGATTCCTCAGATGTTAGCTTTTGCATATTGACAAGTGTAATCCATTCATTATAGGAACTATGTTTTCTTATCCAAAACTGTAATGTTTATCCTGTCTAAGGAATTTTAAGAAGTATCTGATTTTCATCAAATAACTTAAAAATAGAGAATTAGGACAATACATTCAAGAGTCAGTGTTAAAGTAAATAGAACATAGTTCTTTTTGTCAACAATCTGTGAGACACTAAAGAGGTTGAACTTTAACTCTCTTTGAAAAGTATACATCATCAAAAATTCTAGTTTATCAGTTATAATAGTACCTTTGCCAGTAATTCTACCTCATTTGCTTCCTCACCAAATAGTAAAAACCTCCATCAAAGTCTTTGAAATATGAAAGATGGGCTATGCTTCCAGACATGTGCCTTGAGCATCCACTATCAACAAATCCTTTATCATTTAGCTGTGAATTGCTCTGCACACAAAACTTATGAAGTTAGTTATCTTTGGGGACCCAAGCCATTACTGACTTGGATCTGCCTCGTGCATCATTAATTATATTGTTTTATAATTGCACCATTGGGTTTGATGGGATTCAAACCTAACATGATGATTTTTTTCTTTTCGTGGGCGCGCCTTAACTGCATTTAAATCCCCTTGCCTTGACAGTATTAACATTTTGCCTACCAGTGTTAACAGTTTGTATACCAGTATTAACATTTTGATTATGAGACCTTTTTGTTAATGCTGTTCTCTTATAAAGGGGCCTTTGAACAGTAGATTGTGCTTGATTTTGAAAATGTGTCCTTGGTCTAGCACAATGAACTGGTGATTTTGGGTGAGCAGTATAAGAAGGCCTAACAGTATTAAAAGACCTAACAGTACTAAAAGGTCTGGCAGTGTGAAACAGACCTATTATCAAGTATTAAACTGGCTTTTGGCATTATAACAGTTTTTAGGCCAGATACTTCATTAAGATGCTCTTGGAACCATATGTTTTGGACAGCTGTAATTGATTGTGATCAAACTTACACTGTTAATTACTTGCCTTATTATTAAACACAAAGTTACATCCTAACTGATTGGATTTTTGACCATTCTAATTTCTTTGGTTCCCCCTAGGTCCCTGTGACCTGTACATCTCTACATACCTAACTGGCCTTCTAATTGGTTTTGCAGATTTAACAAACTCTTTCTTAGTAGCAGTAGGTATAACAGTTTTCTTTTCAATCTTTGGGATAGGCTCAACATCATCCTCATCATCTGACACCCAATCTTCAATGATTGGAGCATCATTATTCTCTCTAGCTATCTTAGGTGCTTACTACACTAAACTTGATTCTGCAGGACATAATTTTTTTTCTTTCCAATCTTTTTTCTAACATTAATAGTGGAGAATTAAAACAGAGCTACGAGTCAGGTCTTTTTATTGTTGTTTTAAAGAGTCATCAATATTCTCCTTAGGAATTATTGACCTCTTTAATCACCAATTGTGTTTGGCTTTAACTTAGAATCCCTAGGACCATACTCATTTACCCAGGTTGGTTTGATTTCTTCTAGACCTGAATAAGATAAGTTAAGATGTTGGTCTATTTTAGAATCAAAGGATGACGGTGAAGGGACAACATTTATAACTAAAAAAACCTTTTTGGCTTTTGTCAATTATTCTGACTTGCTAACAACTGATTCCTAAGTCTTTTGTGATTTTTCAAAACTTTTGCAATTTTAAACACAAATCCCTTCTTTTTCTTCCTTAACCTTTTTAAGGTCAATCCTTAAGTATTCACATTAGATATTCTTTGTGAACTACCACTTCTTTTAAGCAAAGCAATTTCCTAGAAAAAAGGACTTCTGATTCTGTATTTTTAATGATTGCCATTCTAAAATTGATTAACCTCTTTGGTATGTAGAAGCTTTTAAAACCAGTATCATCTATTTTAACTAGTTAATCAGATTACTATTTATATAGAGATTCATAATTTTGCAAACAAGTATTTAGAACAAGATTTTTATTTGATACCTCAGAATCTAGTGACATGCCATGGATGAGCCTTTTTTGCTTGAATTTCTTCCTCTGCTCATGTCAACTCCAATCAAATCAGCTCCTTCTATAGGAACATTGCTTTTTTTAGAAGACATTCTTCTATTCTTACTGCCTTTTGATGAGCTTACCTTGATTCCAATTTCTGTTGTCCTTTACTCCTTGTCGTGCTTGCATTCTCTGCAAAATGTCCCATTTTAATTGCAGTTGATATTTTACTTATGTTTTTTCATATGCACATCAGTACTGCTATCCATCAATGATGTTCTTCCTTCCTGTCTCTGATTGAACTTTCTTGCCCTCTATGACTTAGTAGTGACATATTCACTTTTAGATCAATTTCTTCCAATTCATCATCATGAAGTTGCTCAGTAATGCCGGAAATAGTTGAGTCCTGTGGTTGAGTGGACAAAATGGCCATAATTCTTTGGCATCACTAATTTCTAGAAGTTAGTTACTGGTTTCAGTATAGCAATATAACCTTGGTGGTGCACTGAGTACTAACCCAGTGTTAACAGTATTAATTGTATTAGTACTGCTTGGACGGAAGTGGTTTAGAAATGCCAAGTTCTTATTCATCTTGTTATCAGCAGTAGATTTCCTTAAACTTTTGTTCAAACAATTTTAAAATTGTTGTACATTTCATCCAAAACCACTTGTATCCAGGTCGGGTTTGTGTCTTCTCCTTATACACCTTGGTATCCCACTCAGAAGGTAAGCTCCTCAAAAATTTAACATTTAGATCTTCAGGAGGAGTAACTACACCCAGAATTGCCAAATACTAACAAGCTTTTAAGCTGTTAAAATGATAGAATCAAGAGATTCAGAGCTGGAGCATTGGAAAATTTTCATACTGTTGCTTCTAGTAAAGCCTTATGTGTCCTTTTAGTTGCTTCTTTTCTCCAAATCTAGCTTTTATGCAACAAACATTGATTGAAGACAATCAACTTAATGGTTAAAGGTAAGTTGATGCTTCATTGGGCCAGGTGCCATGAGAGAGACTTCGAGCTTGTAATCATTCTTTTTGCAACATCTTTTTCTTCTGCCTTATAGGGCACAGTCATCTTAATGCTGTTGATAGACAGATTCCTGGTGCTTTTGTAACAGGAATAGGTACCCACGAATTTCAATTTTCTTTTACCTCCAATAATGCTTAATCTTAGATCTGAAAGTACTGACTTGATTCTGATTTCCACATTCTCATACTCTCTAGTTGAGAATGGGATGCTTTGCCAAAACATTGTTTGAGAAATGTTTAACTCCATTTTCTCTAGTTCAAAGTGTTTCAAAGCACAAGGCTATGATTTACCCACTTGTTGTTCCATGCCTTGATCTTGATTCATTTACTAGTAAAGTGTGTGTTACCTTGGAAGAATCCAAAATATACAGATTGAGACTTTGTAAGTATCCCAATAGTGTATGCAGAATCTTACATTTGATTTACTCTAGAGGTTGTTTATCATAAAACAGTGATAAACTAAACCAAACAATGAACAATGACCACACTGGGCTTTTCAATATTTTAGGAATAATACGTAGTACTCTTGTAGTTCTGGGGTTACCCAAACCTTGAAGGCTATTACCAATTTTTCTCTAAGTGTTTCTATCACTTGAAAGTGATATCTATTCTAAAATTAGGATCTCCCTTTTATAGAACACCAAGGTAGTCCTTTACAAGATACAACCTATCTTTTAGGATCGGTTACAATTCAAATATAACCTCCCGTAATAATCTCATGCATCCTTATCTTCACAATTTAGCAGCTTTGACCATCAGTAGTACTAACTCTTTTCTACTAGCAGTATTAATTAACACTGGCAGTACTAACAGTATCTTGGCGTATCAACACGATCAAAAAAGTGTTTGCAGCCATGGCGGGTTCGGATACCCTTTTGTCCATTTTTACTAAATAAATATAGGTCTTTACCAAACGAAAACTGTTCACAGCTCAGCCCTAACATATAATTTCTGATTTTACAAACTGCAAATCCAGAAAAAGACGACATACGTCAATTCGGAGTCATTATCCTATAGATCACCACACAAAAACCGGTCAACTCAGTAGGTGAGATAAATGAACTTAAGGACGAGGTGAAGTCGTCAGATTTTCATATCTGATCATTTTTCTTATTTATAGTTTCTATATTTAGGATTTGCATCCCTAAAACTACGTTTGAAACAACAACTTTGCAGCTACCATGAACACCCCTTGCAAAGACCCAAACAACCTTATAATATACATGTTTTAAGCAGCCCCAAACATTTCTTTTACTTCTGCACTTGAGATCTTAGAAACCTTATCAGTTCAAAAGCCTGTGAACTCTCGTGATCAACCTCCAATTTTCTACTCAACATCTTTGTCAACATCTCTTGGCTTAAAGGATATTTCTTCTATGTCAGCATATGAATTGCTAATCCATTTTCCATCAACAAAATGTGAATACCACAAAAATCACATAATCTCCAGCTGATCAAGTTGTATTCATGTGCAGACTGTCCAAATCTCATCATCTTATCAGGCTCAAACAAAGTGTGTAAACCCCCAAAGCATCAGATCATACCCTTCAGTCTTGAAGTAACTATACCTTTCCTTGACTAATAATGTACAATGTCCTCACATCTAGTCTAATCAAGAGTCTTCAAGACAGCTCACTCAAACTTTGTAGTTCTTGGAACTGCATCTCCTCTAAATACTTGATAATACATGAAAGTCTCTATCAAAACACAAGTTTTCCAATCCACAATTGAAAACTTTGTAGATATAGATTCAACCTCTATAGGAACCTCTTCTCTTGGTATTATATCCAAAAATCCTTTGAGTTCTTCTTTCTCATCATCTTCCTTCATCTTTTGTCTCTTCCTTGTGCTTTTTCTAGGAATAGACTTGTTTCTCTTTGCTCCAGGTTCTTTAACAACTTCTTTCAACTCTTCTTGTGTATCAACCTCTTCTTCCACAACCTTTTCAGGAGACTTTTGCTTTTCACTTCCATGCTCTGCATCCATAGGCTCAATATTTTGATTAAAATCCCAAACCTTTTCAAAGATTGGCCTAATGGTCATTGTAAGACATTCCCTTGAAGTCATTAATTCTTGTAGTTTCCCCCCTGATTCTATCAAGTAATTTGATCATATTTTTCTTCCTTGCTGGTAACTAAGTCTTGTTTCATCTTTTGAGAATGAGACCTTATGACTGAAAGGATCATTCCAATCTATTCTGCTTAAAGACTTGGCTTCAGCCATGGCGTCCTTTGTTCTTTCCCCTCTACATCCCATTGTCTTGCCCAATCTCTTAATCTATTGCAATCTGAGCTCTTGTTCCTCATCCTTTGCTCTCAAGTCTGATGGCTTTAGCAAAACTCAACCTTTCTTGTTCAAGTTCCTTCTTAGACTTCTTCTTGGGCTCAGACTCTATCATTTTGGCCTTTCCCTTGTCTTGTCTTGACTTTTTCTCTACACTCTTCTTTGTATATAACACAGTTTATCCAGCAGTACTAATGTTTACCTTAGCAGTACTAACTATTGGAGCTTCTTCACTAGCAGTACCATTGTATTAACTTACCAGCAGTACTAAGTTCATACACTTCCTTTCTCACTGCCTTCTTAAGTTTGGAAGACTTCAGTTGGAGTCACTTCTTGTATAAATAGTTTCAGTTTCAGTACTGCATTTCTTGAAACCTCTGCATCTGATAATGTCCTCCCCTGTTTTGAAGACTCATCTTCAAGAACTTCATCATTTGACAAGAACAACCCTAAGCTTTTATCCTTCTTTCCAGTCTTTATTTGAGACTCTAGCTTCTTGACCCTGAGAATAAGTTTTCTTTGTCTTCTTCAAGTCATCCTCCAATGCTCCAATCCTGTCAGAAAGTTTGGTAACCAAATTCATCAATTCATTAAGTTGCAAGCTACCCTCATCACTTCCATGTGAGTGAACAGCATGGAGAGGTGAGTCATGGGGTGTAGGGAAATGATGTTCTGCTCCAGGTGATTGATGTGTTGGTGATGGTTGTGTTGGTGATTGATTGTGGGGTGATTGGTTGTGTGGTGATGGTTGTGGTGGTGCAGCATGTGAATGTTCAGGCGTGATGGGAAGGTTCAGGTTAGGTGTGAAAGGTGAAGATGTGATTCTGAAGGTGAAGTGGAAGGTGTAGTAACAGTTAACATTGAAGGTAAAAGTGCAACTCCTAATCCTACAAATCCTTGGTAGGCCACTTCATATTGTTTACAGATTTCAACTAAGTAGGGTCATGATATAATCTTGTGTGTTGTTTTGAAGCTGGCTGGTTTCTCTTGCATATCTAGTAACATATCTGAATGAACTATGGTACATCAAAAACTTATGTGGTCTAGAGATAATTGGACACCATAATAGCTCAAAAATCATCCTAGAGAATTAACTTCCTATTGGTAGCTAAACATATAAGGGCAGTGGCAATATTACTACTAAACTGCTCCCAAGCAGTCTTCTTTAGGCTAATGCAATGAAGAACATTATGAATAAGAAACCTCCATTGAGGTGAAAAAGAACCCTTTTGAAAAGTTAACTTATCTGAGTCTGTGTGATATCCCATAAGCGCCAATTGCTCAAATATCTCTGAGTTAGAAATAGAAGAAAGACCATCCTGATCATCCAACTTGAGATGTCGTCTTAAAGATCCCTCAGTTATAGATATTGAGTGACCATCAATAGGAGCAGTTATCTCGACTTCTCCATTTTCAGCAGTAGAAACCTCAGCAGACCTCCAAAATTGTTTTGAATCATATGAGACACAAACATCTGGCTTCTTTATTGTCAGTTGCATAGCAAATGTGACTTCGAATATAGGAAATCAATGATTTGAGATGAAACCTTCACTTCCTGAAAGATTTGTCCTAAGAACGCGTACCATTGTTTGTGCTTGCACAAAAAATTCCAAGTGTTGCCATAACTGAAAGAGTGAGTAATTGAGTGGTAAATGAGACGTGGCTGAATATAATGAAACTGGGGAAAGTTAATTGCAATTTAAATATAATACAGAGAGATTATGGTTTGACCGATTTTGTAAAAGAAAATTGAAGTTTATCGTAAAAGAAAGTTTAAAACATATATATATAAAGATCACGAAGACTATTGGTCAAACCCCTAAAGCAAGGAATTTGGCGGAAATATCTCAATGGCTCTATTAATTAATGAAAAATCTGTTAGACTCAAACAGTACTAACGGTCATCCAACAGTACTAAAATTGGTCTAACAGTACTAAAATAAGCCTAGCAGTCTTAACTTCTCCACCCATAAGCAGTACAAACTCCAAAGTTTGTAATACTTAAAAATAAACTTCACAACAAATACTCCTTTAGTTTTAAGCTCACATTTAATCTCTCAATTCTTTTAACTCATAATGCACTCTATTTGTTTTTCACACATCTCTCTTTCTATTTTTGATCTCACCAAATCTCTTTATTCTTTTGGCTCATAATTCACACAAAGTGTAGTTTTTGGCAAACTACTAAGCCATTAACGATTTTGATTAGTCTTTACCAAGAGCCTATTTGCTTTGACTACCAATGCTACATTGTTAAAACCATGGTGCATTAATGACCATAAAGTTTTTGAGTAAACTATCAACTATCAACGGATTTGAGAAGTCTTTACTAGTAGCCGTTTGCTCTGGACTAGTCAATTCTTTATTGTCTATGAGACATGGTGAACTGATGACCATTTGTTGTGTGGTGTTACAACCAACACTTTAAGAACAACCAACATTCCTCCCCTCAAATATTGAACCATTGAGTAACCAATTTCACACTTCATTGCTTATCCTGAAAGAGTAAGCACGAAACCAAGAAAAACAAAATCTAACCATTTTTCTTGTCTAGCAGTATTAAATGATACTAACAGGATTAACAATGAGACTCAGAAATAACTAGCAGTACTACTATAAGTAACAGTTTATTGAACAAACAGTTATAAATATAACTAGCAGTACAATTAAACTAGCAGTATTTATTTACACAGACCTTAACAAGTACTAACTATGAACAAACTTTTACCAAAACAAACAAGATATTTTGGGCATTAGGATTGAGCATTCCAATACTGAGACCAACAACTGAAATCTATGATGTCTAGCATCAAAACATTTTGTAAGCAGATCGCTACATTAGTGTTGAGTATCAATTTATCCATTTGAATCAACTTTTTAGCATGCAATCTCTTATAAAATGAAAAAAAAAAAAATTGCCTTAATCTCTATATATGAATTAGATTTAGAATGTTGAACAGAATTTCTATATACAGATAGTACCAGTATTATCAATGTAAATAACAATATCATGAAATTGTACCATAATCTAGCAGTTGGTTTTGGATCCCAGAGAACCTGGCCACAAACAACTTGCAGCAAGCCACATAATCAGCATTCAAGTTGTAAGAAGTGGCCAACTAACAGTTTGTTTTCTTGCAATTGATTGCCAAGAATCAATCATTTCCTAAAAACTGACAACCTCCAGTTGTTGACTTCCTATCTTGTGTAGCTCCAGCATAGTCACTATCAGTGTAAGCAACTAATTCCAATGGAGAATCCTTAGAATACCAAAGACCTAGAGATGGTTTGCCTTTAAGGTATCTAAAGATTCTTTTGACAGCTAAGAGATGGGATGTCTTTGGAGAAACTTGAAACCTTGCACATGCACATACTGCAAACATGATATCTGGCCTGGATGCTGTAAGGTACATCAAAGAGCCTATCATAGATCTATAAAGATGTTCATCAACATCAGCAACATCTCCATCTTGAACCAAAGGCTTTTCCAAATCTGTTGGAGTAGAGGCAGACTTCACATCTGAGTAGTTAAACTTTCTCAAAATCTCATGGACATATTTATCTTGACTGATAAAAATGCCATTCTTTTTCTGTTGGACCTGTAATCCCAA
The DNA here is from genome assembly GCA_026074375.1 of Tanacetum coccineum. Taxonomy (NCBI): domain Eukaryota; kingdom Viridiplantae; phylum Streptophyta; class Magnoliopsida; order Asterales; family Asteraceae; genus Tanacetum; species Tanacetum coccineum. Next base: position 17,792 of record BQNB010033492.1, read on the forward strand.
AAAGAAGGTGAGTTCTCCCATAGAACTCATTTGAAACTTATCCTTCATAAGCTTCTCAAACTCATCACATAATTCCTTCTTTGTAGATCCAAAGATAATGTCATCTACATAGATTTGAACAAGCAAGATATGTCCCTTATGTCTTTTGATGAACAAGGTTTGGTCAATCTGTCCTCTTTGAAATCCATTGCTCAAAAGATAAGTGGCCAAAGTGTCATACCAAGCTCTTGGTGCTTGATGGAATCCATATAGTACTTTCACTACCCTGTAAACTTTATTAGGATGGCCAGGATCTTCAAAACCTGGAGGTTGACATACATATACCTCTTCTTCAATCTGACCATATAGGAAGGCACTTTTGACATCCATTTGGTAGACCATAAAACCCATATAAGAAGCATAGGCCAGGAATATTCTTATTGCCTCTATTCTAGCCACAGGGGCAAAGACTTCATCATAGTCTATGCCTTCTTCTTGTGTATGTCCTTGAGCAACAAGTCTTGCTTTGTTTCTGATGACAATTCCTCTTTCATCTTTCTTGTTTCTGTAGACCCACTTTGTACCAATTGCTCTATGACCTTTAGGTAAATCTACAAGAATCCAGACCTTTTGCAGTTTGAACTGAAGAAGTTCCTCCTGCATTGCTTCTACCCATGCTGGATCTCTAAGAGCTTGAGAAATTCTTTTTGGTTCTTCCTGAGAGAGGAAGCAAACAAAAAGACATGTATGAAGATCCTGATGAGACTTCCCTTCATAGATAGCACTAAGAAATCCTTTTTCAGAGTAAGAAGTTTTCATCCTTCTTGTCTGAACAGATGACTGCACATCACCAATCACATGCTCAATTGGGTGATCTTTGTGAATTCTTGTGTGAGGAGTTGTAGGGGCTTCATAAGATTGAGGAATGTTCCCCAATTCAATTTCTTGGTCCTCCATATGTGAGTCTTCAGATGCAAAACTAGATCCTACCAAGTCTTCAGGAGTAGCAGTATTAACTTCAGGGAGAGCAGTACTAACTTCTCTACTACCAGTATTAACTTCTTGCCTGGCAGTATTAACTTGTTGATCAGCAGTACCATTATTCTGAAGATTGCTACCATCATTAGACTCTTCTGTAGCATCATCTTCATCATGTAACTCATCTTTATCTTCTATTTGAGCATCATCAACAATATTTGGTGAAGCATCACCAAAATATGAAGCATCCTTCCAAATTGGCATTGCAATCCAATCTTGATCTTGTTGAGAAGATGTGCTAGACTCAGAAACTCCTTGTATACCTGCAAAATCATTAGAAAAAGTCCCTGCAACCACTGGTACATAATTCATTGATTGGGTTAGAGAATCAAGATCAAACAGCCACTTTGGACCATTTCCTTCTATCATAGGCTTATTCTCTAAGAACCCAATATGCAAGTTTTCCTGAACTTTTCTGGTTCTAATGTTGTATACCCTAAAAGCTTTGCTACTTAAGGAATATCCAACAAAGAAACCTTCATCACTTTTTCCATCAAACTTGCCCAACTTATCTAAGGTATTGAGAATAGTAACATGACATCCAAATGGTTTCATGAAGCCTATAGCTGGTTTAATACCTCTAAAGAGTTCATAAGGAGTCTTGTTATGAGGCTTGACTATTAAGACCCTATTCTGTACATAGCAAGCAGTAGAAACAGCTTCTGCCCAAAATGTTGTAGGTAACTTAGAGTCAGCTAACATTGTTCTAGCAGCCTCAATGAGAGTCCTATTCTTCCTTTCAGCTACACCATTTTGCTGAGGTGTCCTTGCTACACTATATTCTCTTTTGATACCTTTTTCTCTACAGAACTCATCCATCACATTGTTTTTAAACTCTGTCCCATTATCACTTCTGATTATTTTAACTTTCTTATCCACTAGGTTTTCTACCTCTTTGATAAAGTTTTTAAGGATCTCACTAGTTTCATCCTTAGTTGATAAAAAGAAAACCCATGAAAATCTACTATAATCATCAGTGACTACTAAGCAGTACTTTTTATGCATCAAACTACTAACAACAGTTGGACCAAATAGATCCATGTGTAGCATAAACAATGGCTTAGTAATGGGATTAAAGGCCTTGGTCTTACAAGAGGCTCTGTGTTGCTTGCCTTTAAGACAGGCAACACATGTTTGGTCATTCTCAAATCTTTTTAAAGGCAGATCTCTTACAAGATTTTCTTTGACAAGTTTATTTATATTCTTAAAATTTATATGACCAAGCCTTCTATGCCAGAGCATTGATTCTTCAGATGTAGCTTTTGCAACTAGACAAGTTAAACTATCTTTAGGAACTATGTTTTTCATATCAAAACTGTACATGTTATCCTGTCTAGGAATTTTAAGAAGTATCTGATTTTCATCAGGCAACTTAAAATTAGGAGATAGGACAAGACATTCAGAGTCAGTAAAAAGAACATAGTTCTTTTTGTCACACATCTGTGAGATACTAAAGAGGTTGAACTTTAACTCTTTGACAAAGTATACATCATCAAAATCAAGATTACCAGTTTTAATAGTACCTATACCAGTAATTCTGCCTCCATATGCTCCTCCACCAAAAGTAACATAACCTCCATCAAAGTCTTTGAAATCTGAAAGATGGGTTATGTTTCCAGTCATGTGCCTTGAGCATCCACTATCAACAAAGCCTTTATCATTTAGTTGTGAATTGCTCTGCACATAAAACTTATGAAGTTAGTTTTCTTTGGGGACCCAAGCCATTACTGACTTGGATCTGCCTCGTGCATCAATGTAATTATATTTGTTGAAAACCAGTGATGCACTATTGGGTTTGATGGGTCTCAAAATCCAACATGATGAGGGCTTAACAGCATTAAACCCCCTTTCCCTGACTGTATTAACAGTTGAATTAAACCTTTTATTAAGACACCTGTTTGTTAATGCTGTTTTCTTGTAAAAGGGCATGTGAACAGTTGATTGTGCTTGATTTTGAAAATATGTCCTTGGTCTAGCACAATGAATTGTTGATTTAGGGTAAGCAGTATAAGAAGGCCTAACAGTATTAAAAGACCTAGCAGTACTAGAAGGTCTGTCAGTGTTAACAGACCTAACAGTATTAACAGGTTTTAGGCCAGTCTTCATTAAGACTGCTCTTGGAACCATATGTTTGGGACAGCTGTATTGAATGTGATCAAAACTTCCACAGATAAAACATACCTTGTTATTAAAAACAAAGTTACATCGTAATTGATTGGATTTTGACCATTCCAATTTCTTTGGGTTCCTCTAGGTCTTTGTGACCTGTACATCTCTGCATACCTAACTGACCTCCTAACTTGTTTTTCAGGTTTAACAAACTCTTTCTTAGTAGCAGTAGGTATAACAGTTTTCTTTTCAACCTTAGGGATAGGCTCAACTTCATACTCATCATCTGACATCCAATCTTCAATAATTGGAGCATCATTATTCACTCTAACTTTCTTAGGTTCTACTTCCCTAACATGATTAGCAGGATGGAAAAACTTTTCTTTCCAATCTTTGTCTACCTTAAGTGAAGACTTAACAGAGCTAGTTTCAGTATCAGTCTTTTGATGTTGCTCCAAAGAGTCATCAGTATTCTCCTTAGAATTATTTGACTCTTTATCACAACCAATGGTAGGCTTTAAACTAGAATTCCTAGGACCATACTCATTTACTTCAGGTTCTTTGAATTCTTCAAGACCTGAATAAGTTAAGTCTAAAGGTGTTGGTCTATTTAGAATCAAAGGATGAGGTGAGGGGACATCATTATAGCCAAAACCCTTTTTGCTATTGTTAGTTATCTGACTTGCTAACAACTGTTCTAAGTCTTTTGCTGATTTATCAAATTTTGCAATCTTAAAATCAAACCCCTCCTTTTCTTGTTTAACATTTTCAAGTTCATCCCTAAGTAATCCCATCTGATATTCTTTATGACCTACACTTCTTTTAAGCAAAGCAATTTCCTCAGAAAAAAAGGACTTCAGATTCTTTATATTTAAGAATTTGTCCTTCTAAAATTGATAAACCTCTTTTGTATGTAGAAGCTTTAAAACCAGTATCATCTAATTTAACAAGCAAATCATCATACTGTTTCTTTAAAGCTTCATAGTTTTTCAAACAAGATTTAGAACAAGATTTATCATTTGTTACCTCAGAATCTGAGAATGCCATGAGAGCCATGTTTGCCTGAATTTCTTCCTCTGCCATGTCACTCTAATCAAATCCAGCACCATCTATAGCACACATTGCCTTTTCAGAAGCATCTTCAATCCTTACTGCCTTTGATCTTACTGCCTTTGATGAGCTACCTTGATTCCAATTTCTTTGGTCTTTACTCCTTGGTGCTCTGCATTCTCTGGCAAAATGTCCCATTTTATGGCAGTTGAAACATTCTACCTTTGATTTGTCATATCCAGCAGTATTGCTTCCATCAATGATGATCTTCCTTCCAGTTCTCTGATAGAACTTTCTTGCCCTCATGCTTAGTAGTGCCATATTCCACTTTAGATCCATTTCTTCTAAATCATCATCATGAAGTTGCTCAAGATCTTCATGAACTAGTTGAGACCCTTGTGGTTGAGTGGATAGAAAGGCATATACTGTGGCATCACTAAAACTAGTAGTACTAATTTCAGTACTGGCAGTTTAACCTTGGTGTTACCAGTACTAACTTCAGGATTAACAGTATTAATATTATTAGTACTGCTTGCACCTGAAGTGGTTAGAAATGCCAAGTTCTTATCATCATTGTTTGTACCAAGATTTCTTAACCTTTTGTTCAACAATTTTAAAATTGTTGTACAAATCATCCAAACCCATAGTATCAAAATCAGGTTTTTGTTACCATCCAAACCACAACAGTGTGTAATCCAATTCAGCGTAGCTCTTAAGAATTTTACATTTAGAACCCTCTAGAGAATAACTACACCTAGAATTGCCAATCTACTAACAAGCTTTTGAAGCCATCGAAAGAAAATAGAATCAAGTGATTCTGAGCTTGAAGCATTGAAGTTTTCATACTGTTGTTTCAACAAAGCCTTTTGTGTCTTCTTTATTGCTTCATTCCCTCCAAACCGAGCTTTAATAGCAGCAAACATTGATTGAGCATCAACATACTGATTGAAGGTAAGTTGATGCTCATTGGGCAGTGCCATGAGCAGTAGACTTCTGGCCTTTACATCATTCTTTTTACAAATCTTTTCTTCAGCAGTAGAAGGCACAGTCATCTTTGTTGCTGTTGATGGACCAGTTTCTGGTGTTGTTACAGGAATAGGTACCCATGAATTCCCATTCTCCATGACCTCCCGCGTAATCCTGGATTTGAAAATACTATTTGATTCTGATCTCCCACATCTCATACTCCCCGAGTTTGAGAATGGGAAGCTTAGCCAAAGCATTGTTCTGTGAATTCTCCAACTCCATTACTTCTAGATCAAAGTTTCTCAAAGCACAGGCTCTGATACCACTTGTTGATCCCACACCTTGATTGATTCTTTACGTAGTAAAGTTTTGGATACCTGTAAGAATCCAAAATAACAAAGATTGAGACTTTGTTGTTATATCAAAGTGTATGCGGAATCTACACTTTGATACTCTAGAAGTATTTAGCAATGGAACAGTAATAACCAAACAAACAATGAACAATGAAGTAATAACAAACTGCTTCAATATTATTAGAATAATAATACGAGTACTCTTGTAGTACTGGGGTTACAACCTTGAAGCTATCACAATCTTTCTCTAAAATGTATCTCTATCTCTTAAAAGTATATCTATATCCTAAACCTAGGATCTCCTTTTATAGAACACAAGGAGTCCTTTACAAGATAACTACCTATCTTTTAGGATCAGTTACAATACAAATATAAAAGATAAACATCCCATAATTATCTCCATGCATCCTTATCTCCAAGTCAGCAGCTTTGACCATCATCAGTATTAACTCTTTTCTCTAGTGAAAAAAAAAAGAAATTAAATTAACTAACTCTAGCAGTACCTAAGTTTGTACTAGGCAAACTAACTCATTAGTACTGTTAGTTATACCTTGACAATATTAACTATTGTGAAGATTTATTCCCAACGAAAGGTTTTAAAACCTAGATCCTAAAATGGCTGTTGTAAGCAATGTACCCTAGGTAGTTTACAAGAAAGGAGGTAGCTACTCTGCTATTGCTCCTCAACTAGAGCCGGGAAAATTTAACAAATGGAAAAAGTAAATGTTTTGCTATTTGACTGGAATGGAACCTTACTACATACAATGTGTTAAGGATGGTCCTTTCCAACCAAAAACGTCTGAAGGTGCCATTAAACCTGAGTTCCAATGGACCAATGATGAGAGGAGGGTGGTTAATCAAGACCAACGCCTTAAAAACACCATTATATCATGTCTACCAGATGAGATAATGGAGTCATGCATTAGCTGCGAGACAGCTAAAGCTACATGGGCTAATTGGTTCACAGCTTTAAGTCCTTAGATAGAAAATAGTATCAGATCTAAAACTTGAGAATCAAAGTTCAAAGCTAAACTCTCTGAGAGACCCCCTCTCATAGACCAAGACACCCTTACAAAACCTTCTCAATGAGCTTTCCAATGATGTGTGAAACTGACTAAACATAAAACCAATGTTTTTTTCCTGAAGAGTCACCCTAAGAAGTGGCTAGCTTCTCTCATGGACTAAGAAATGCCAATCACACTCATACCATTGACCTTGCTAGTATCTATGGGAGGTTTGTCCATAAAGACAACCAAAGGCCCTGATAACTACACCCTCAACATATCACATATCAACTGCTTTCTTTTCTAACAATATTGTTTAGGATTTCCAAGAAAATTTTGATGATGAGGCTATTGAGAGAACCAGTGAGGAATACCTTAGAAACCTAGAGTTAGAGTTTCATGAGAGGGCCCATTTGGCAAATTCAAAACATTTTATCGAAAGCAGAAGCAATTTTTCAAGTTAAAAAGCAAATGAAAACATTAATTGTTACAAATGTGGCAAAAAAGGTCATTTTGCAAGAGATTGCTTATCCAAAACGTCTGAACCCTCTTATAAATCACTAGTGTCAAACTCTTCTTTAGTGTCAAAAGGTTTTCAACCTAATTTTACATCAAAACTTATTCAGTCTTCCCATAATGCTTAAAGTAGTCAAAATGAACCAAAAATTCAAAAGGATTACAAGGCTGAATACAAGAAGATGAAAGCCAAGATTGCACTCCTTGAGGCTAGTCCCTCTACTTCTCAGTCCCTAAAGCCTTTTCAACCAAAGAACAAAGGCCTAGTTACTGAAACTTTTAATTAGGATTAGGAAGAAGTATCTGAAGATGAGGAGATGACACAAGTCAAGGTACTAATGGCTCTAGTTGATGATGAACTCGTTGTAGAAAGAATCATGCTCGTAATAGTGAATGGATCGACATCACCATGAGGAAGGTAAATATTCTTCTTTCTATGCATGAGGATGCCGATTGGAAAAACTACCTTAAATATATTAACATTGACCTCAAGTTTGTTGAAGAGCAGAGATTAAACATGTTATCAAACTATAACAAAATTGTTTTTAAATTAAATAAGGGTAGAGATGATCTACTTGTTTTAAAACAAGCCAAGCTTGATGATGCCACTTTTCAAATATAAAACACTGAACTCACTAAGTTAAATCATGCTCTTTAATAACAACTGAAGGAAGAAAGAAAGTAAGGTTAATGATAAATGGTTAAACAAATCAAATAAAGTAAGTCAATGCATAAGTGATTAAATTCCAAATCAAAAGAAGAAAATTCTTGGAATTGAATAATTCACTGAATCATCATCAAAAAATGATGTCAAACAAAACTCATCCTACGTGCCTCTTTGGATTATGACCATGAAATGGTCCCAAAATCCAAAGATTGGGTTTAAAGACACAACCCTGACAACAAACTTCTAAACTTTAACATTGGAAGAATTCTAGTCCCTAAAGTCAAGTTGTAAATAAGTGTCTGAAACTCACTAAGGCACCCACTGACCCTGAGTCTTCTAAAGAATCAGACTCAGAACCTCAAACATCCCTACCTTCATTGAAAATTTTTCATAGAGCTTATCCAAGCTTTGAGGTAATGTCATTGACTTACAAATATCACTCTCCAATGGAGAGACCTGGTTTAGGAACCATGAAACATACGAAACCTAAGACCTAAGAATATTCAAGTAAGAGTGTCTCAGGACCTGTCACTGTTTGTGATACTAAACCAGTCACTTCTTCAGTTCCTACTGAAGTTAAGAACACTGAACAAGATTATGAAATTGATGAACTGACCAAACTTGTTCAAATGCTGATGAATGAGAAGGTTAAATCTAGTCAGAAGACTCATGAACCAACTAGTTCATCCAAAATGAGTCAGGATGTTAAACCAAAGGTCAAAACACTAACTCATCTAAATTAGCCAGACCAAAACCTCTTCAGAAACCCAAGTTAAAATGTGAATTGTGTCACTATACCACTCACTCAACTAATGATTGTTATAGAATTCTCTATTGTATGAAATGCAAAAGTGAAGATCATAGGGCCTCAAATCACAATATGGCTCTTGCATCACTAAAAAGTAGTTAAAACTACAAGGCACAACCTTATCAGTATGCTTCACCCTCTAAACAGATCTTGAAAGCCAAGGCAAAGCCTTTCCCACCATGCCCTCACTGTGGTTGCCATCATCCTGGTGATTGTCGTAATTATCCTGAGTGTGCAATATGTGAAGCTATGACCATTTTACCTCAGGACATAATCGTGTCATTCAAAGGAGGAGTATTAGCTGAGTCCTCTTAGTCCAGTGAGTCCTCCATTCGTATGAGCTGCACTACTTGTGAAAGTAATGTGCACTCAACCACTGACTAAAATGATTTTGAACACTTTAAGAGAAGTGATAAAATTTAGGCTACTAGAGCCAAGACCCCACTAAGAGGTGGGTTCACAAGAGAAACTAACCAAGTTTATTATTTGTGCAGATACACATCAAGAGCCCATCTTGTACCTCGACAGTGGATGATCAAGGAGTATGACTAGTGTCAAGAGTTATCTGCACAAATATGTGGAGCAACTAGGTCCTAAGGTAGTTTTTGGTGATAACTCATCTTGCATTACTGAGGGATATGGTTCAATAAACTATGATGGTGTTACTTTCTCTAAGGTAGCCTTTGTAAATGGTCTAAAATGTAATCTAATTAGCATCAGTCAATTGTATGGCGCTAAATATATAATTCAATTTGATGATAAGCAAGGAACAATCTTTAATGCAAACAAAGAAGTTATGTTGACAGCCCCAAGAAGAAATGATGTATATGTCCTTGACATGTCATCACTGACTCCAAATGGAGCCTGCTTCTTTTCCAAAGCCTTAGAAAGTGTTAACTGGCTATGGCATAAAAGGCTATATCACTTCTATTTCAAAAATATTAACAAACATGTTAAATAAAATAAAGTTCTTAGTCTTCCTTCACTTGTTTATTCAAAGGATAAACCATGCTCAACATGTAAAAAAGGAAAGCACCATAGAGCTTCATTAAAAAATAAGCAAAACTTCTCAATCAGGAAGTGCCTACATCTTCTTCATATGGACTTGATGCGTTTCAAAAGCTTTAAATTTATAATGACTGAAAATACCAATTTTATTATAGGGAAACACACGGGTAAAAGTATAACCCACGTATGTAGTATAATCTTTTTTAGGTAAGACCAGGTCGTCCACAGAGATTTGAGTAGTGTTCAAATAATCAGAAAGAAAATAGACTTTAACAACTTTGGAAATAACTTTTATTTTACCCAATGATAATAAAGATGACTATTCAGATAGTTGAAAATAATATAATAAGTGATGGTAATGACTTAGACCTCCAAGATGGAACCTTAACTTATAAAAAGGATTTCTAGTCAGAAAACGTTTTCACAAATTAACTTAATTAACTCAAGACTTATATTTAGTTGACTAGACCAAATATGTCACCCAATTAATCCAGTTACTATTATATCAAATCTTATTTTGTTTATCCTTTTACGAAAGTGGATTTCTCGACACAGACGATAAAGACCATAGACAAATCTTTAAAACCATATAGATCATAACGGGTCTTTCGACCTATACCGATACGATTATATAATCTAAGTTGATAAGCAAAACCGACAAGATAAGATATAATAAGATTAATGAGATCACGATCATACCAAACAATTATTCATTATCATAACTTCACCGAGTAGTCATGAGAGAATTAGCCTCTCATGGCTATGTAGTTTATGGCTATGTAGTTCATAACATAACTTGATTCAACAAAAAACTTCATTATTTCAATAAACTAAGATGATATTCTTCTTCGTTCTTGCTTGTTTGATCTTGAATCTTCAAAAGGTGTGGTGTTTATGCTTTAGGAAAAGGTTGGGAAGGTTTAGAACATCATAAGGGAAAAAGGATTGTGTGTGAGATGAGAGAAGTGTGTAAGAATGAGTTGATGAAATGTGTGAGAACTTTGGCTCTATTTATAGGATGATTTTTGGGTAGAAAGTGCGGCGCACAATTTTATAAGTGCGGCGCACTTCGTGTGTTAATGCGATTGTATTTAATGACTTCTTTTATTTTTCGTAGCCAGATGGGAAGTGCGGCGCACAAAATACTTTGTACGGCGTACTTGGGGAGTTAATGCACTATTTTGACCAGGCTTTTAATTCTTTTGACGTTGAGGAGAAGTGCAACGCACAAAGGGTAAGTGCGGCGCACATTTGCACTTTTCAGCTTGAGACTTTATCTTTTCTTGTATCTTGATTTCCGAAGTGTATAAGTACTTGGTCTTTGCTTTGTTTGAGCTTGGGATGTCTTTAAGTGAACATGCAAGTATTTCATGCTATTAAGTATCGAAAGTTCACGAGAAATGATAAAATATATATAATAACCCACCTGAAAAAACATGTATAATTTAGGCGTTATCAAATCCCTCCACACTTAGCTATTGCTTGCCCTCAAGCAATCAAAGCGAGAAAATAAGATCATTTATCATGACGTAGAGAAAATTCAGATTTTTAGCAAGAGTTTGTATATTTATTAACTTTTCAGGCATAGACATATAACTAAGCACCTCACATAGGGAATGTGTTTGATTTTGTAATTCACTCGAGCCACTCAGATAGGGTTTATATTTTTGTGAAGACACTCAATTTGCACAAACATAATCTAGACAACTACCATATGCTTGTATTTGACACATAAACATGACCAAAGGGTAGAACTTGATACTGATGGGGGATATATACAAATCTTTATGTGTCAAAACTTAAGCTTTTATTTTTTTGGACTACTATATATATATATATATATATATATATATATATATAAATATATATATATATATATATATATATATATATATATATAAAAAAAATATATATGATAACTAAGGCTTGGCACATAATTTCTTCTTTCAATTTTGACTTCTTCATGTAGGTACTTTAGCAACTTAGCACTAAAGGGAGTGCTTGCAAGAACAAAAACTTGTGGGATTAATTTTACCTCATAACATATGATTAATCAGGCTTCGGTCTAGTAAATGATGATCAAACACAAGTTATAGAGCTTCTAAATTACCGGCTCTCTCAAACATAATTACCAACCAATACCACTGTTCCAGAAAAGGCGACAAATTACAAATACACAGCCGTAACGACAGATGAGACACTTACAATTGCATTCAAACCTTAATTCGAACAGGCTAAAGCGCTCATATCTTAGGTACCAAAGGTGGATACCCGAATATATTCTAAGGCTTATAATTCTCACAATTTAGTGGACTGGGTTGTGCTAGCTATAATGTCAATCCGGTTGGGTTTGCCTTACTATGGGCATTTTTTATTTTGAAAGCATATATATATATATATATATATTAAGATTTTCGTAAAATATCAGTTGGAAAATTTTTTTGGCAGGGCAAACATGAAGGGATATGATTAATTTTTCCTATTTGGCTCCCCTCCACACTTAAGTTGAACATTGCCCTCAATGTGAAATTATAACACAGGAATAAGGAAAAATTAAAGGGAAAACGTAACCTATCCGGGTCAAAGAGAAAATAGTTGCGAGAGAGCTATCCTTGAGCATACTTCATAATTTTCTAATATTTAAGCTATATTACCTGCATAAAAGTAAACACACAAAAGCACACAAAAAAAGAAAATATTTTGTTGTTATTTAGAAAAAAATAAATAAAGGATACGAGTGGAGTTGTATGGAGGAGGGACTCCTCCACACTTATGTAAAGCACGGGTTGCCTCCCGAGAAGCGCTTAATTTTTTAGGAGAGTCGTTAGCTAGACTCCTGCTTCTGGAGTTCATTCTTTAGGAAAGAAGGGAGTGACTGCTTCCCTTTGGTCATTATAATCTTCTTCTTCATGACATAGTTTGAGTCGATGGCCGTTAACAACAAACATCTTTCCATCTTTTCCATATAGTTCAACATATCCGGACGGATATTGGTGTTTCACTATGTATGGTCTCAGCCAGTGAGATCTGAGTTTCAGTTGTTTGAATTTATATTTTGAGTGAAAAAGCAGAACCTTGTTTCCGTGTTTGAATTTTTTTCTCATTCTTAGTTTTTTATCATGCCAGACTTTGGTTCTTACCTTGTATAGCCGAGAGTTTTCATAGGCTTGGTGTCTAAGTTCGTCTAATTTGTGTAACTAAAACATTCGTTTTTCACCAGCAGCGATGAGATCTGGGTTATAATTATGATTCGACATATTTAGTCTATATAAAGTATATATATCCTAAAATACCAAATAAGTAATAGTATAGAGAGTATCCTGTTTGATATAAAAATTGCTTGAGGACAAACAATATTTTATCTCCCGGATGTCGTATCCTGACGAAGTGTGAATTGAAAATCTTGTTTCGGTTCGTGATCGCGTGCTTGAATAATCAATATTTTGGATTTGGATTCTAGATCTAATAACGCAAAGGGAAAACATATAAAGGCACGCTAAACTAGAAATTAAGGCACTTTAAAAATCCTAACGACATTTAAATCAATTAAAAACTAATTAAAAACTAAAATAAACTAACTAATTAACTAAAAATGACAAATTAAAATTCTATAAACTCAAAATGCAAATTCTTAAACTAAATGACTTAAACTAATTTTTAAAAGACAGAAAGTTTTTTTTTTGAATTTTTAATCTAATTAAAACTATTTTTTAAACTAAATAATACTAAAAATTAAATTAAAAATTCTAAACTTAATCCTAAAAATTTAAGAAAAATTATAAAAAAATTTTAAGCTAAAAAGGAGATTTACAAAGAAAAATTACTCAAAAAGCTTAAACGTATAAGCTGCTAAAAATCAAATAAGCTGATAAGCTTAAAAACTAAACTAGAATAAGTAATTAATAAAACAAAACTCTAATGAAAAAGTCTCAAGGGCAACTGGTTAAGGCGTTGGTGTTATGAAGGGGAGGTCACAGGTTCGAGTCCTGTGACTTCCTTTTTTGAATTTTTTTTCTTTTGAAAAAGCTAAAACTAAATAAAAGTAAGTAACTTTTTTGAAGGGCTTAAGGACAGAGCTTATCAATAAGCTAGAACAAGCAATTAAAAGTCAACAACTTGGTTTTCTTAATACTTAGAAAATAAGCTAAACTGTTTTGGCTTTTTGGACTTAATAAGCAACTAGAAATCTAATAAGCTAAAAACAGTCCTAAAGCTAGACTTAATAAGCACTAAGGACAAGAAAATAGCAAAACAAATAAGCTGGAAAAGCACTTAAAAGCATAAAGACAACAGACCTCTAAAGACTCTATAAGGACTACTACTACTATTTCAAGCTAAGATTAAGCACTAATAAGCAATAGATATTAAGCTGAAAATTGAAAACAGATAAAGACTTAAACTTAAATGACTCAAATAAGCTAAATTCATGCAAATAAGTTTGAAAACTACGCTAGAATATGCAAATGCAAATGACAGATACACTACTTTATTTTTGGCTTTTTAAAGATTAATGACTTTTTAAGCTTAAAATTAAGACTCAAAAACTACTTGTGACACACTAAAGACTTAAGACATATTGAAACCTTACTAAAATAAGCTAAATGAAAGCAAAATAAATCAAAATTAAGCTAGATTCTAGACTCAAATGATCTGCTCATTAAAGACATTTAAGCACAAACCTACTATTACCAGTTTTAGACTGTTTTTAATCTAAGATGTTTAAAATGCAACTTCAAAAGCTATAAACTCAAAACAGATGTACATTGATGTTAATAAACTTCATTTATCTCACAAAAACCACACCTAAAATAGGATTATAAGAAATTTTGCAAAAATAAGCTGTTTGAATAGCCTAAAAGTCAGCAACTTAGGTTTGATAAACAGTACTCAAAACTTAACAATCCTACTTTAAACTTTTTATAACTAACTTTTAGAACAAATTTAGAGCTTAAAAAACTGATTTAAGACAAAACAGTTTTACACACTATTTTACCAATTATTTAAAGTCCCTTATCCCAAACACCCCTTAAGATATAATATTTCATTTTTAAACCAAGACAGATCATGATAAGCTCTAAAATGCCAAAACAGATTGAGTATTAACTAAGAATCGCAAAAACCAAAGAAACTTTATTTATTTAACAATTATATAACGTTTATTAAGCTGGCGGGAGCAAAAAGCCACAATTAACCTCTATGAGCTCTAAAGAGATCCAACTACTCCACGCTTAGCATCTAACTTATATAAAACTCTATGATTTTTTGTTCTTCGCAAATTTAAAATCATTAATAAAAAGATCCGCGAATGCTTAGTTTAATAAAATCAAGCTTTGAAAATATAAAGTCAATTATGGAAACTTGCAAACTCTTGGCTTTTTAAAGCTAGAATTCGCGTTTTAAAGCTTCTTATATAAAAGACTAGCAAAAGCTTAAATTTATATAGGTTAAGGGGCAAGCTATAGCGCAACATGCTCGATCAAGTCAAAATTTATTCTTATTCTAACCATCGGAAAGTCAAAAATTCATGTCAAAACACTTATTTTATTTTGAAAATTTTTAAATTTTGGCCTAAAATCACATATTTTTGATATTTTTAGTGGTAAAACGAGGTTACGTAAAGACAAGGCAAATGCAAATAAGATCAAATCGAAAGATATCCCCCATACTAAACATTGTCCTCAATGTTAGACTGCCACCCCCATACTAAAATCAATGCATCATCCTAATATAAAAGGGTCTCTACGTAAATCTAAAGCTGTTTGTTAATTATGCTAATAGAAAAATGTTAGTCAATAAGATCTAGGATATCGGATTCCATATATAAGCATGCAAAGGATTGAAACTCGAGTGAACGATAGACAAAACCACGAGCACTAGAGTCTTCATAATCCGGGCAATCCTGGACATAAAACATAAGCCACGAAACACGAGAAATGAAGAGGCGAGCCTTCTCATGTCACACTTATTAGAAAATAGAAAAAGAAGATAAAAAACACGGGTTTCCTCCCGAGAAGCGCTTGTTTTATGCGAGTCTCTAGCTTGACTCTCCCCATATCATCGTGATATAAGGGACGAAACATGTGGAAGAGAAAATCTTCATCGGACTTTCATTCAAGATGTTTAGATAAACATTAAAGCACATGAAAGTTCCACTCCGATGAGATACCACCGGCTCTAAAGAATAGAAACTAAAAGCGGAGATGCCAAGGACAAAAATGGTATCCTTACTCCCGAAGGAGAAAAGAAAAAAAGAATCCATAGAATAAGTGAGATAAAGAAGAAAGATTCTGATAACAAATGTGAGGGAAAAATAATGGCGATCCTCAAAGGTAAACCTAACATTTGTTAGAGAAATAATTTTCATCTGAATCCCGGGGTCGAAAACTTTGACAATATTCTTCAAATCATCTTTATCAGGTTCATCTCTAGCTTCTTGGTCCTGAATCTAAAAACACCTCGGGAGGGAGATTAGGAATAGTGTCCTTAATAAGCAAACTCTCAAGATAGATTATGTCTCCCTCCGAGTCATAATAATCGTCCTCAAAATCCGTAGAAACATTAGTTTTATTACTTTAAGTTTCTCAAAATTAAGTTCTTTCGGGGGGAGAGGACATGATGGATCATCATTTAATAACTTCTCAAGTAGAAGAATGTCTCCCTCCGGGTCAAAGTCGTCATCATCAATTCCCGGTGGAATGGAATCACTTGTAAGACAAGCTTCGATTTCTTCCAAAACGAAATCACCACCCGGGTCAAAACACTCATCCTCAATAAGCTTGGAAAGAGGTGTGGCTAGCAAATCTGGCTTATCAAGTTTAGAAACATAGGAGTCCTCACTCTCGATGTCCTCTAACACCTCATTAAACAGAGGATTTACGTCACTAGAGATATACTCGTCATCAAATTCAAAAAGAGGGTTCGAATAAATTTTAAAATTTTCCTTCGGAACATCCTCCTCAGGAAGTGACTCATCATCACTAGAGGTAAAATCATCATTAGCATCGAAGAGAGGATTAGAGAAAGTCACAAAATTTTCCCCTAAAATGTCAAGAGGGGGAGAATCATCACAAAAAGGCAAATCACACTCACTGTCATTGTCGATTGTATCCCCGGACTCACTTGGGATTAGGACAAGGTCCTCAATACTAGACTTTATGAATTCGTCCGATTCCTTTTTAGGAATAGTGCTAATATTCTCATCCCCCATGATGAGAGAGTCGTCGGGCTCCATAGTTTGTAAGACGGGTATGATTGTAATAGACAGAGGTATTTAAGAAAAAAATTCATTCAAAGGAATAGTTCTCTCCTCGTCATCATCGTCATCATAGTAAATAGAATTGAAACGTCGCGAAGGCTCGGCAGTATATGTACTAAGATTCGCCGCCTGCGCTCGTTGCCGAAGCTCTTTCTCCTTAGTGATTTTCTCAATTTCAATACTCATTTTATTGAAATTATCCTTAAGCATATCAATACTTATTTCACATTCCCTTATATAACGAATATCTATTCTCTCATTACGATAATCTTTAATCTGAATTTGATTAATTATACTTTGCATTTAATCTAAATACTGATGCTTCAGATCCTCCATATCTTGTATACTCATTTCTTGAGGAGGTGATTGATCGATGGGATACTGCGAGGGTCGGTCAAAACTGGAATAGTTAGAGTTATAGCTAGGATTAGGCTCAAAGTAGTTTTGATTCATCGGTTGACACTGAAATCTCTCATGAGGACCCCTATAGTTTTCACAACAAAGATATTGTTGAGGAAAACTCGGTGAATTTTGTGGATATTAATTATCACCAAAGTTTTGATTGTAGCTCGGTTCCTGCTCATAGACAAGCGGTACCCGTGGCGAATAATCAAAACCATAGTGAGAATCGTTCCCACATAACTCACACGAGTATGACTCACACTGGGGCTGTGGAGGATGGTTGAAAAAGTTTGGAGGATCATTGAAAGAATTCGGATTTGGATCATAAACGAATGAATTTCCAGCTCCTGAATCGCATATCGAACAAAATCCATTTCTAAGATTATTTCCACACCACTCGCAAGTACACCATCGACAAAGTAAACCATCTAACGGACCTCCACACCCAAAGCAACCACGTTGGTTGAACGAAGACATATTGATAAAGAATTAAACGATAAAGAAGGATAAGAAAAAAAATTAAACGAATAAGAGGGTAAAGGAGATTATTTTTAGATTTTTGAAAATAACACATAAAAAGAAATAATAAAATAATAATATGTAAAAAAAAATATAAGAAAGAAAAATATTTTTGGAACCGAAAGTCAAAAGTGCACGGTAGCTCTCTAGAAAACGCACAAAGAAGCGGAGGAGCGGGTAGGCGTGAAGCATTTTAATAACCTTCTCATATCGGTTCGAAGTTCGTAGGATCAACCCTCCTTATACCTCTCTTATAGTTTGTTAAACTAAAGGTGAGCCGATTAAACAATTGACAACACGATTTATTTTTTTGGTTTTTTAAATTTTTTGGTATTTTAAATACTTTAGGAAAAGTATTTTATGATGTTTTAATAAATCTACAAAAATAAATCGAGAAAAATAAAATATTTTTGTATTTTTTATAAGAAAATGAAAATAATAAAGAAATGTAAAATATATATTCACAAAAAACGATAACTTCACGGGGAAGGGTCTTCAATGAACTAATCTTCAAACCTTAACGCGATAATCGTTACACACCTCCCCAGCAGCGGCGCCAAAAACTTGATTCAACATATTTAGTCTATATAAAGTATATATATATCCTAAAATACCAAACAAGTAATAGTATAGAGAGTATCCCGTTTGATATAAAAATTGCTTGAGGACAAACAATATTTTATCTCCCAGATGTCGTATCCCGACGAAGTATGAATTAAAAATCTTGTTTCGGTTTGTGATCGCGTGCTTGAATAATTAATATTTTAGATTTGGATTCTAAATCTAGTTATATCTACACAAGAAAAACATATAAAGGCACTGGTTAAAAGAACTAGAAATTAAGCAAATTTTAAAAATCCTAACTAACATTTAAATCAATTAAAAACAAAATAACTAACTAATTATCTAAAATGACAATGTAAATTCTAAAAATTTAAAATGCAAATATCTTAAACTAAATGACTTAAACTAATTTTAAAAGACAGAAAATATTTTTAAATTTTTTTAATCTAATTAAACTATTTTTTAAACTAAATAATACTAAAAATTAAATTAAAAATACTAAACTTAATCCTAAAAATTTAAGAAAATTTATAAAAATTCTTTAAGCTAAAAAAGAGGTTTACAAAGAAAAATTACTCAAAAAACTTAAACGTATAAGCTGCTAAAAATCAAATAAGCTGATAAGCTTAAAAACTAAACTAGAATAAGTAATTAATAAAACAAAACTCTAATGAAAAAGTCCCAAGGGCAACTGGTTAAGACGTTGGTGTTGTGAAAGAGAGGTCACATGTTCGAGTTCTATGACTTCCTTTTTTGAATTTTTTTTAATTTTCTTTTGAAAAAGCTAAAAACTAAGTAAAAATAAGTAACTTTTATGAAGGGCTTAAGGACAGAGCTTATCAATAAGCTAGAAAAAACAATTAAAAGGAAACAACTTGGTTTTCTTAATACTTAGAAAATAAGCTAAATTGTTTTGGCTTTTTGGACTTAATAAGCAACTAGAAATCTAATAAGCTAAAAACAGTCCTAAAGCTAGACTTAGTAAGCACTAAGGACAAGAAAATAGCAAAACAAATAAGCTGGAAAAGCACTTAAAAGCATAAAGACATCAGACCTCTAAAGACTCTTTAAGGACTACTACTACTACTATTTCAAGCTAAGATTAAGCACTAATAAGCAATAGATATTAAGCTGAAAATTGAAAACAGATAAAGACTTAAACTTAAATGACACAAATAAGCTAAATTCAAGCAAATAAGTTTGAAAACTAAGCTAGAATATGCAAATGCAAATGATAGATACACTACTTTATTTTTGGCTTTTTAAAGATTAATGACTTTTAAGCATAAAATTAAGACTCAAAAACTACTTGTGACACACTAAAGACTTAAGACAGACTGAAACCTTACTAAAATAAGCTAAATGAAAGCAAAATAAATCAAAATTAAGCTAGATTCTAGACTCAAATAATCTGCTCATTAATGACTTTTAAGCACAAACCTACTATTACCACTTTTAGACTGTTTTCAATCTAAGAAGTTTAAAATGCAACTTCAAAAGCTACAAACTCAAAACAAATGTACATTGATGTTAATAAACTTCATTTATCTCACAAAAAACACACCTAAAATAGGACTTTAAGAAATTTTGCAAAAATAAGCTGTTTGAATAGCCCAAAAGTCTAGCAGACTTATGGTTTGATAAAACAACACTCGAAACTTAACAAAACCTACTTTAAACTTTTAAAAACTAACATTTAGACTAATTTAGAGCTTATGAAAACTGATTTAAGAGCCAAAATAGTTTACACACTATTTTACCATTTTTAAAGCCCTTATCCCAAACACCCCTTTAAGATATAACATTTCATTTTTAAACCAAGACAGATCATGATAAGCTCTAAAATGCCAAAACAGATTGAGTACTAAGTATATTAAGGACTAATAAGCATAAACTTAGGAAAATTAAGCACTTAATAATAAGCTAACCTAATAAGCTAATTTGACTAAAAAAGAGCAGTCTTAATGAAAACTCAAATAAAACAACTTCTAAGCTACAAACTAAACATATTAAGCTACTTTTAAGAATAATAAACACATTTAAGCAACAATAAGCAACAATTAAGCAGATTAATAAGCTGAATAAGAAAATAAGCTAAAATTAGTAAAAGAGAACATACCATGTCCTTTGCTCAAACAAGGACTTAAAGTGCTCTTTAGAGCTTATCTACAAGCTCCAGCTTGTTGAAAACAAGCTGGTAAAACCCATAAGCCCTTCCATTATTGGCTTATCATCCATTATAAAGCTTATACTGACTTTGCAAGTGATATGAATGAATAGCTTATTCAGTTAAGCTTTAAACAAGCTTAACTGAATAAGAAGTAGCTTATTAGGTTATTCAGAGCTTATTGAGCTTATTTAGGTGAAAACTAAACACATTTTACGAATTTGTATAGAAGTAAAGCATGAATTTAAAACACAATTAAAATGAAACTGAAACTTTTATTGATTATAAAGAGATTACAAGGCTTTAAAAAGGAAATTACATCAAAATTAAGCAGGAAATAAGCTAAGCTACTACAATAAGCTACTAAAAACTACTAAAGCTAGATGATTTTTCTTTGTGATAGGGCCCCTTTATTTATAGTAAACGAGAGATGGTTCTAGGCTTGAGGAGTGTCCCATAAGCTTCAATCTCGACCCATGATACATAACCAATCCTCAATCCATCTCTTTGCACCCTTGGATCACCCCCACTT
The DNA here is from genome assembly GCA_026074375.1 of Tanacetum coccineum. Classification (NCBI taxonomy): domain Eukaryota; kingdom Viridiplantae; phylum Streptophyta; class Magnoliopsida; order Asterales; family Asteraceae; genus Tanacetum; species Tanacetum coccineum. The sequence continues at coordinate 38,729 of BQNB010033492.1, forward strand.
AACTAATCGCAGCCTTTAGGATTGCCAGCGTGGCTTTAGTTATGTCAGACGTGTTAGGCTGGCCTTCTAGAAGGGAATTGATGTGTGTGTGGAAAGGTTTTACCCTGTGTTACTCGTATCAAGTAAAAATGAGAGGGACATGATGAATGAATAGTAACTGGCGCGTGTGTTATCAATGGTTTGACTTGGACAGGCTTTTGACTTGGGCCTTATATCATGGGTTTTTTTATTATGAATTGGGCCAGGAATGATAAGGGTTTTAATGGACTTGGATTTTAGACTTTTATTATAACTAAGGCTTAGGGATTTAGGCTTATATTCTTATCATTCAATTAATAATGGGCTGACCCGGCCCATGAAATGGGTACGGGTTGGCCCATTAATGAATATGCCTTTGGCTTCATTTTTCTCACGCTCTTCCAATCTCATGCTTGTTTTTGTCTGTTTTGGCTTTGTTTTTATCCATTTTTGACATACCCGTTACCTGTAAGACATATTTCATAAGACACACATATAAATGTATTTTTCATATATTATTGATCATTTAAGCTTGTTTTAATAAGGAAAGTTGATATGTGATTAAACACATATCAGGCCCAGTATGCACGGTGTTCAATTTCAAATGACAGGTGGCAGTTCTTTCCATATACGAGTTTGTACGGTGTTGTACCAGTTGGTGTTTTGTAAGCGGTGCAAAAAGCCCACAGAGCGTCATCAAGTTTTCTTGACCAAATAGCAGGATCATCTTTAACAGTCTTTTTAAGAATTCTTTTAAGGGATCTGTTTGTGTTTTCAACTTGACCACTTGTTTGAGGGTGGTATGATGTAGAGAAACGGTGACTAAATCCATATCTCTTCATAGTCTTTTCCATTATCTTGTTACAGAAGTGAGTACCTCAGTCGCTGTTCAGAGCTTTAGGCATTCTGAAACGGCATAATAGTTTCTTCAAGAAAGTGATAACTACTCGGGCATCATTGGTTGGTAAAGCATGAGCTTCGACCCATTTAGATATTTAATTGACAGTGACAAGAATATATTCAAACTTATGTAATTTTAGGAATGGTCCCATAAAGTCAATACCCCATACATCAAAAATTTCACATACTTGAATGTTGGTTAAGGGCATCTCATCACGTTTTGATATATTTCCCGTCTTTTGGCATGCTTCACAAAGGCGAACTAGAGTATAAGCTACTTTTATTATTGTCAGCCAGTAGAATCCAATGAAACTAGGACTTTTTTAGCGGTTATGTTTGGTCCATAATGTCCACCAGTAGGTCCGCGGTGACATTGATCTAAAATGCTACGAGTTTTGGTCCATAGACACATTGTTTAATCATATCGTCAGAACATACTTTGAAAAGATAGGGTTCTTCTCAAAAGTAGTGCTTAAGGTCAGAGAAAAATTTGTTCTTTTGTTGGTATGTCATCCCTTTTGGTATAATGTCACCTACCAAATAGTTTGCAAAGTCTGCGAACCATGGTTCATCTCTGGTGATAATTTCCATAAGGGTTTCTCCAGGAAAGTTATCGTCAACTTCACTGTCATCGCTTGTCTCGTTATTGTCAATTCGAGATAAGTGGTCGGCAGCAACATTTTCTATACCTTTTTATCTTTGATTTCTATATCGAATTCTTGTAGGAGTAGAATCCATTGAATAAGACGGGGTTTTGCGTCGTGTTTTTTAAACAGATATTGAAGAGCTGAGTGATCAGTGTGAACAATAGTTTTTGATAGTATAAGATAAGATCTAAATTTTTCGAATGCAAAAACTACAGCCATAAGTTCTTTCTCGGTTATGGTGTATTTTTGTTGAGCTAGGTTGAGAGTTTTGCTTGTGAAATAGATTGGGTGAAAGTTTTTACCATATCTTTGACCTAAGCAGCTCCAACTGTGAAAATCACTTGGCACAGCACATAAGTTCAAACAAGGAGGGGGGGGGAAGAGGAAGAAAGGGGAATATTGGGGAATTTTTATATAAAGAAAAAGGAGTGGGAATTTAGGGGGATTTTTGAATTAGCTTATTTTATAGAAATTAGGAGAAATATTATTGGGGGGATTTAGGAGGAAAGGGGAAGGATTTTTTTAATTTTATGGGATGATGAAAGAATAAAGATATGATTAAAATTTTTTTTTTTTTTAGGATTAATTAAAAAGTTTAGGAATTAAGAGATTCCAGTTTAGGCTTACGATCACAGGAGCACATGTGAGTTTTTCTTTTAATAATTCAAATGCTTTTTGACATTCATCATTGAATTAGAACGAAGTATCTTTTTCAAGCAGCTTAGTTAGAGGTCGGGCAATTTTTGAGAAATCTTTTATGAATTAGTAAAAACCGTCATGTCTAAGAAAGCTTCTAACACCTTTGATATTGGTAGGGGGTGGAAGTTTTGAGATTATGTCGATCTTTGCTTTGTCGACTTCAAGTCCTGCGCCAGACACCTTGTGTCCAAGCACAATTCCTTCTTTGACCATGAAGTGACATTTTTCCCAATTAAGGACAAGATGAGCATCTTTACAACGCTGGAGCATTTTATCGAGGTTGTTTAGGCATTTGTCGAAAGAGTTTCCAAAGACGGAGAAATCGTCCATGAATACTTCGACTGATTCTTCAATCATATCGTGAAAGATTGCCAACATGCACCTTTGGAATGTAGCTGGAGCATTACATAATCCGAAAGGCATTCGCCTATAAGCGTATGTACCGAAGGGACATGTGAACGTTGTTTTTTCTTGGTCCATAGGATCGATAGGAATTTGGAAATATCCAGAAAAACCATCGAGGAAACAGAAATATTTATTTCCTGCGAGTCTTTCCAACATTTGATCCATAAACGGCAAAGGGAAATGATCTTTTGCGGTTGCTTCATTGAGTTTACGATAATCGATGCATACTCGCCAACCCATAACGGTTCTTGTTGGGACAAGTTCATCATTTTCATTTGTGACTACTGTAATACCGCCTTTCTTTGGTACACAGTGAATAGGACTAACCCAAGGACTATCGGCAATTGGATAAATAATACCGGTATCCAAGAGTTTCATGATTTCTTTCTTAACAACTTCTTGCATATTTGGATTTAACCTTCTTTGTTTTTAGAGAATTGGCTTTTGGCATCCAGAAGTTGTATCTTGTGTTTACAGAATGATGGGCAGATACCAGGAATGTCTGTTGTTTTCTAGGCAAATGCTTCTTTATGTTTTTCGTGGTAAAAAGTATGTATAAAATAGCGAATACCAATTATGATTTCCTGTTCAATTATGGTTTTGTTAGATATCATTATAGCCTTTCGTTGATCCTCATGTTTTGGTAATATAGAGGGTGGCTTAGATCTTGTTAATCCAGATATTAGACTTACCATTTTGAACATGGGATTAGTAGGGTACTAGGGTAGCATGACATCTATCCCTGGTGTAGGAATTAACCAGATTACCGCATTTGTCACTTTAAATACTTAAAAAGTATGGGAACTCTTTCAGAGAGGGTTAATAATCGGTTTATATTATAGATTAGTCTTAAGGGTAGTTGGAATTTAACCACTGCAAGCTTGGATGCCCAGCTCGTATGATCGTAGAGGAATGTGGGATCGCAGAGTAAGTATAGGACAAACCTTAAATGAAAATTCGGGTTTGTCGACATTAGAACCACTAATAGAACTTATAATTGAACATTGCACATGAAAATGTAATCATATCTGTGGAAATCGTAGAGGGGGATGAATACGTTTTCCTTTTAAAATCATAAAAATATTTCGTATCAAATCACCGATCAAGTGTGATATAATATAAAGAGTGTTTATATAAATTCTATACCAACAATACATATTCACATCAATGTTCACAATAATCCATGACACAAACACAATCAAAACTATATAAGCAACACAACACACAATTGCAAATATAAATATAGAGTGATAAATGCAAGTATAAATGTAAAGAGATAAGTAAAAGGAAATGCAAACCGGACACGATGATTTATAGTGGTTCGGTCACGAAGCACCTCTTCGCCCTACTCCACTCCCCGAGCACCAAACTCGAGATTTATCTTCACTAGTCAACAAGCTCCCTTTAGGCGGAGAAAGCCGTACACAATGTTGCTTATATCAATTTCCGACACTAAGCTAGATGTCGAGTTCTAATCTTAGCTAGAACCAATCTATCACGACTTCACAACTTCTTCACTACTTACACGACTTCACAACACAACTTCCCAACTACACAACTTCTACACTTTACAGCTTCACAACTTCACTTCACAACTTCCCTACACTTCACAACTTTACTACACTTCATATCTTCCCTACACTTCACAACTTTACATCACCAAGACACTACCAAGATCATCATGATCTAACATACCTTCTTATGATCACCATGATCTAACTATTACACAAGTTTGGAATACATAGACTCGATCTATACATTGTGAATGTAAGACATGTCACGAATGCACTAACTAAACTCCATAACTTTGCATCTTGGTGATAGCGAGAGTTCTTCTTTTGCACTTGAATGGGTGGATGATTGGATCACATTTAAACAAACTTATAACAAGTTAAGTGATCAAAGAAAAAAGTTTGAAAGAGGAGTTTAGATCTGAGAAAAACTATGTGCAAAGAGGTGAGAAAATCTGTGGAAACAGTCCACTATTTATAAGGAAAAATATTAATTTTTTATTTGGGCGGTCCCCATAATTATGGTCGGTCCCCAAAATTAATTAAGGGGCCGTCCATTTTTGAGACGCTCCCTTTTTTATCTTTTTGTGGGGAAGGTTTTTCTAGAACTTTATAGCCGTTTTGGGTAGAAAATTTGAATTCAAAATGTTTATTTTGAATAAAACATTTCTTATAAATACAAAAATATTTTGTATATGTTTTTTAAAAATGTTTGTCCCATTTTATAAAAAAATGTAACGTTTGGAAAAATAAAAAATTTCTTTGATCATTCAACAAATTAAAGTTTGTTTATTCATACCTTTAGTAATTTACGTCGGGTGCAAACTTAAATTTGTTGTTGAAGAAAATATGAGTCGTCGAAAGATGTTGACGTATGAATAGATGATTTGTGATTACGAGTAACTTAAGCACTTTACGTTATGTGTTATAAGTTACATGTTTGCCATCACCAAAACATGAAGAGAATGTATAGATTAAATATCGTAATATAATATTTCTACCAACAATCTCCCCATTTTTGATGATGACAAAATATGTAAACTATAACTCATAGTAAATGTATAAGTTACTTGTTTACACTTCTTCTCCCCCTTTTGTCGAAACAAAAAGGTGGACTCCTAGACAAGACTTTAATTACACTTCAACTCTTCAATCAAAGAGGCGAGCTTGCATCATCCTAAGTAAAGTCTTGATTCTATCAACCCCTTTTAAACAATGACATCCCTTGAACATTCACTCAAGCGGATCCATGGATCAAATTAGTTGCAAACTCTTAACCTACATCAATGGTTAGTTTCGTGCAACAAAAAAATATATATAGGGATGAGAAACACATATCAAAAAATGTGTAGCTGTCTTAAATGGTTGCAAACGTAATGCTTGGACATTTGCAAATGCTCCCCCTTGATTGGGGCATCAAGAAATCGAGTAACGGAAAAGTGCTACAAAACAAAGTTAGTAGAAAAATGCACATATATATAATGATGATGATAGATATATATGCAAGACACTTAGTGGGGAACAAATCATGTATGTTTTAGGTATATGCACTCTAAAGTGTGGCACTAAAGACAACAACCAAAAAAAAATTATGAATGCTTAAGACATGGAAATGTTTAGGAACCAATGATAAGATTCGACCGACACATGCTTAAGGGCTAAGACTCGATCAACACGTTCCTTATGGTATCATCATCTAACCAAGATAATGATGTGGATTTAAATAGACTAATGGTTGTATTGAGAGATTCCTAAATCCTCAAGGTTTCTTTGTTAAGCATTATGTATGCTTTTCATGTTTGGGGTGTTTAAGGATAAACATTATCGTAAGACTTTAGGTCGAACTAAATGTTAATGGAATCGATCTATGGAATCGGAAAAATATTTAGAAGGGCAATCTATGCAAAGACCACCACTATTTGAAAGTGATGGATTTTATTTATTTGGAAAAATAGATTAGTAATCTTATGTAATGTCAAAAGATTCTAATCATTGGCATATTATTACCGATTGTGATTTTCCTTTTATTCAAAATAAACTTGATAAACTAAGCGCTGCGTATCTAGTAGAGTGCGAGATGATGCCCGTGGATATGATATCTGACTGATCGAGCACAGAAACCATGATCTGATAAAAAGAAACTTGCTAAAAATAAATAAAGCAAAATGGTAATTTATATGCTTAACCACGAAAAAATATAAAAAAAAATTATGTGTCAAACCGCAAGAAATTTGGGATACTTTTTATCACTCATCAATGGTAATAATCAAAGTCCAAAGCAAACAAAATAATCTTCTTGTTCATAAAATATGAACAATCATGGATTCCGAAAGAGGAGCGTGGCAATAGATAATGCAAATCTGGTCTAAATTTACAACTATTATTACTAGTCTAAAAGCACTTGATGAAAGTTTTTCGAGCAAGAATTGTGTAAGGAAATTTCTTAGGGCATTACATCCTAAATGGCGCGCAAAAGTCACAGCCGATTGAAGAATAAAGAATCTAACACTCTAACAATTGACGAACTCATTGGAAAGTTGAAGTTTCATAAAGAAGTAATTAAGAAAGATTCCGAAACCGTCAAAACAAAAAGGAACAAAGTAGATCTATTGCCTTGAAAGCTAGAAAGGAATCTAGTGATGATGATAACTCAACCTCCGATAGTAAAGATAAAGAATACGCCATGACCGTAAGAGACTTCAAGAAATTCTTCAAAAGACGAGGACGATTCGTAAGACAATCACATGAAGAGAGAAAATCATTCCAAAGAAATAAAGACGACAAAAATGGCAAAGGCGAAAGAAAATTGCTTTAAGTGTTGGAGATCCAAATCATCACGTTTGAGAATGTCCAAACTACAAAATAATCAAAATAAAAAAACTTTGTTGGAGGATCTCGGAGTGATAGCGACGAAATGAAGAGGAAAAGACATATGACGAACAAGTGTTCTATGGTTAAAGCTCGTAATAGTTATTTCCGAAACACAGAATACTGTTAGTGATCCTATTCATCACTAGACGAAAATGATTTAGATAGAGAGATAGTAGACTATGTAAATTATGAAAAAATCATGAGGCTAAAAATAAAACTCTAAAATAAAAAAAATATACAATCTAAAATAGAATGTAGAGAATGAAGGCGACTTGAATTAAAAGTGATAAATTATCGTAGGTTAGAAAAAGGTAAGAAAGTAAAGAAAATGTAAATTATGTCAGACCTTAAGCTTGAAAATGAGAACAGCTTAGAAAAGAAATACCTAAGTTTAAAATAAATCAATTTAATAATAGTAGTCCACTCACGTTATGAAAATAATAAGTACTCAAAAAACTTCTGAAGATAAAATCCGGGATAGGTTTTTAATTTTACCAAAGTGGTCACGCTAGCGAAACCAAACAAGTAAAGTTTGTAAAAGCCCAAGAAGTCGGTCGAGGAAAAATGATAGAATCAAACCTAAACTCAAACCAAAATATATACTTATAAACAATACTAAGAAATTCCTATTGCAATTATGATGAGTAAAACTTTTACAAACCTCCTTAAAACCCGAGTCGGATTTACTAAACACCACAATAGGTCTAAAACACCTCAAACCAAGAAGAAAGAAAATTTCATCCTCGTTCCACAACAACCTCAACCTATGATAGACCAGGAAGGACCAAAGAATTACTCCTAACACTAATCACACAATGTGAAATCATCCACACCAACCAAGCATTACTCAATGTGGAAGATGTTCACCGTGCATGTGTTCGAATCAAATGCAAAACATGTTCAGAAACAATAACTTCGGTCCCATGAAACAATGGGACCAAATGGCAAAATGATCATAATCTGAGGTTAAGTCATTTACATGCATCATTTGGATTTGTCAAACAAATGAAGAACACGTAAAGGATTCCATAAATCCCGTCCATCATAAAGCTTGCTACCTTGAAGATTTTAATGCAATTTCTCTTGAAGGCTAAGGTACGTCTCACTCTCTAATTACGTAAATTATAGATTGATATATGATATACTTAGTATTAATGATAATTAGGAAATATGATAGTCACTAGAAATGCTATTTGTTGGCTTTCTAGTTTTAAAAGAATTGGTTCATTAGGAACCATTCTTTCACATGGATTATCCATGAACCACTATGAAATGGAAATCTTCTATGGCCACGAAATTACGTAGACTAAGAAAAGTGAGTATTAGTGGATAATAATTTAACATAGAAGTAGATTATTTTTCATCGGAAAAAACTTAAACCACTATGGATGAAACACACTCCCTTCCACCTCGACGTTCGCCTCACTACGTCTATCAAATCGCCTTGTTAAGAATCAACTAATATCTGATCTCTCACTCTACCACAATATCTACATGTACTCATTTCAAAACATATAATTAATTTTTCGCTCAAAGAAATTAATTCATCATATTCGCAAGGAGTATAGTCATCAAATCACCTCATGTATTGACATCTTGATTATCTCATCCGAAATAGTCAAAGAAACTTTTCAATTAAACAATAAGTTAATTAAAAATTGTCAATATTCATTTTCACAAAACTGGTCAAAAAAATATTAATTTTTCAGAAGGCGCCTCACCTTAAAAATTAAGTGGACCGGCCGATTAAAATGGGTGACCCCTTAATATAATTAAGGGGACCGTCACTCTGAAAAGCCAAACAACCTTTTTTCTCTACAAAACCAATTACCAAACACCCATTTATCCTCTCTCTCTTCTCCCTGCTACTGTGTGACAACACACACACTCAAAACCATAAATCAAATCCAAACCAAAATTCATCCAATTTCGCAGAGGGCAATCACTACAACTCGATTAACAACACCTATTTTAAGATTTTTCTTACTTAAATTTTCAAATTCATCCAATTTTGTTCTTAATCAAAATTTGGTATAATTATATTTTTTTTTGTGTCTTTTGATTTTTAGATCAGAACTAGGAAATCCATAACTACGATGATTCTCGTAGCCATAAGAATTCAATACATTCATTAAAATTGAGTCACAAATTTTATTTTATTTTGCTCGAAAATTTTATAAATATATATACATATTTTTCATTCTTTGAAACAAAAATTATACATTGTTGATTCATGCCAAAAACATGTTAAAACAACAATACATTGCCCATCGAAACATACATTCCTAAATGTATACTTTTTGAATCAATGGATAATGTGTTATAAAAATAAAGGGGTGTTTGGTTTGTTTCTTAGGATCAATTTTTAGAGTCGAAATAACCATCACTATAGTTTTGTCACTTGTATAAACACTTAACAAACTTGTATAAACAATCAAGATATATAATTCATATATATTTTAATATATTTTATAAAAGGTGTAAAATAAAGGGGCGTTTGGCTTGACATTTCAAAAACATAGTATTGAGTCAAAACAAACACTATTTAACTCTTGTCAAGTCAAAAATAATAAACTTATACTTGTCAAACAAAATATACACTTAACCAATATTTTTGACAAATCTTAGACAAATTTTTGTATGATCAAGGGAGTGTTTGGGTTATTGTCTTGATGTTAAAACATATAACTAATATATATTCTTCGACATCCTAGATTAAGTCAAAAATAAATTAAGAAACATATGGATCACTTCTTAGGTTTTTACTTTTGGAGTCAAAGTAATCCTTGTCCCACATTTGTCAAAAACTTCACTTATTTTCTTTATATTCTCTTATGCAACAATTTATTTGTTGATATCTTGGTTAGGTGACAAAATACCGCAGAGCTACTACCACCTGATATACTCTTACTAAATCCCTATATACCAAAATATTCCAAAATTCCCGGCATCTCCCCTACCATTGCCCAATTCTACAAACCTATTAAAAACCGCAACATTCACGAAGGTCGTGTTGTTGATCAAGCCTACTACAAATCCAACAACATCGAGCGTCTTTTTACTAACATTCGTTTCAATTGTCTCTTTCAAATCAACGTAGGAAAATATAAAAAAAAAATAAATAAAGAACCGATGTTCCAAAATTCATCTAGAACTTTCTATAGTTAAGTCACGGTACAAACCGATGAATATGGCTATCTTGTTATCTCTTTTATGATTCAACACGAATTCATAACTCTTACTCTCGCTCAATTCGGTCAAATCCTTAAAATTCCATACAATGGTCAAGCCATTTTTTACAAACGAATGGGACCTTGCATCCCTTGAGTATTCCCAAGAAACCGAGGGACCATATTGCACCGAACTTCCTACTCCCGACGACACTCATCGACTTCTGGAATTGGAACGTGTCGTGGTAGACCGTACCATCAAAAGTCAAACGGTCTCTCTTAATCCAAATCAAATTCTCACCAAATAATTAAGCCCTGACATGAAGCAATGGGAAGAACTCATTCGAGAGAATGTGTTCGGACTAGGAGGACATCGGGACCGTCTCCCCGCTTGTCTTGCTCACATGTTGTATTGTGTTGTTGCCGAGGAACAATACAATCTTGCTTATTTCTTCATCAAAAGAATCCAATGTGCTAGAGATACTCCAACCGCAAATCTTCCGTATGGCATGTTTCTTACTCGTCTTTATCAACATGTCATAGAAACGTATCCTCATCTTGATAATGGCATCTATAACATTGTTAAGAGAGTCCATGCATCCCATGACCTAAAACAAACTCGATGACCTTCGAATGATCGTGGCAAGGCGCGTCATTCCATCTCCTTTTCGTCCTCTCATCATCAAGGCACGTCATCTCATCAACATGATGATGATGATGACGATGACGATGTCGAAACTTCTCGAGCAAGTACTCCATCTCCTACCACTTATCTTAACTATCTCAATCCACTCAACTACCAAAACTTCCATATGCCTTCCGCTTCCGGAACAAACCGATGAACTCTCTTTAACGACAACCCCTGCTCAACAAACGCAACAAATGCAAAAGAGATGCGCGAGGGTTCAAGTTATTTGGAAATGGCACTAAAAGGAGTGTTTAGCAAGGAAAAAGAAGTGAAAGAGATAGGAGTAAAGTAGAGCTAGATGCTAAATGTATTTAAGATAAGTTTTTTTGACTTGATATGTGTAATGTTCTTAACAACTTGTGTGGGTGATTATCCGATGTACAGAAAGACTTATGTGTTTAGTTAATCTTTAGGTACTTGTTTGTCTATATGACTTAAAACTTTTAGTTTGTTTTTATAATCAACTACTCATGCTACATCTGGTTTCATGACTGATATGTTAAGGGGGGGGTGTTACATGCAATATGAATTAAATGTTTCATACAACTCAAAAGGCCAGTTGCATGCAAATAAATCCCTCAAAGACAGAAATACTCTCACAAAAAAAAATCTGAGAAAAATCATTTTTTTGTGAAAAATGGAAGTCAACAGAGGGCGGCCCCCTTAATTCATAACCGGCAGCCCCCTTATCTTTATGGGACCGCCCCCTAATAAGGGGACCGCCCTAGCAAGATCACGGGTAAAACAGTATATTTCCTCTTATGACTCCTCTTTACCTGGTCTCAGCTATCTTTGCCCAGAATGCTCGAACACAATTTGGAATAACTTAATCTAGTTCAAACTTATTCCATTTTCAAACCATTTCCTTCCCATAAATCCCCTCCAAATGATCATCTCTAATACACAATCTTCTTCATCATTCATCAACCATTATCAACATCCATGGCATCTACTAGAACTTCCATTTCTAAAGCCTCCAAGAGACCAAAAATCAACATCATACCACCAAAACAATTGTTTGTGGATTTAACCCAAGACGACACAAAAACTCCATCACCCAAACTTTAACTCTCATCAACTAGTGCTCCTAATGCACCTTCCAAAACACCATCAACCAAAGATACTTCTTCATCCTCAATTAACTACATACCCAAATCACCAACCTCATCAATATCACTTTCACCCAATGGTTACTTAAACCCACCAACATCTCCTCCACTAAGAGTTTCTCCACCACCTCCAACTCAAGAAAATGCATCAATGGACATCACTCTCACCCTTTCACCAATTACCCCACTTAATATCCAATTTAATACTCCATCACCTTCACCACCTATTGTTGGTCATCCCATTCCTTGGAACCTTCTTGAGGCACATGGAGATTCATGCTTGTGTTGCATTCACTATCGTACTCTCATATTTGAATTGAGAGATGAACTCCAATATATGTTTTCATATATTGAACACATGCACTCACAACTACCAACACCATCATCCCACCAACCTCCACCATCTACACCAAACTAAACACACTCCCTATTTTTAAGTTTCTCATAATAATGTCCAGACCATCATTTTGACAATCAAGTCATATGAGATTCCACTAGTTATAGGACTCTTTGTAGTTTAAAATTTTCATGTATGTTAGCATGATATTTATTTTCCCAATTATGTATGCATGAGTGTGGGGGGTTCACACACTATTTTAATTTTAATGGATGATTATTGTTGGTTGCATTACTATTATGCCATATTTTTCCTTCTTGCTACATGTTAGAAATATTTGTATTGTTCTAACTCGTTTTTGTAGCCAAGAAACCATAGCTTGATTCCTTGGTGCTCTCGAACGATGGGGAGCACACATCAAGGGGGAGCATTTATTCCGTCGATTTTACTAGCAATTCTCGACGATGCTTATCAGTCTCATGTTAAATATATTCATATGTTTATACGATTTTAGGGACCAACAGAGTTAAATCTCTAAATTCACCAGACACTGAAACCAAAACATGAAAAAAAGAACTTTATGTTGATAAAATATAATGCCTAAAAACATTACTAATATTTTCACATCTTTACGTTTTGATAATCACAAAATATAAAAACGTTCAATGTAAAATTAAACGTAAACAAGTAATTAGTAGTAAATTTTCATTTCGAAATTTTTATCACTTCAAGGTATGAATAAATAAATGCTTAATGCATTTTATGATTAATTGAAATTTTTATTCAACCTCACACTTTTATAAAATGTTGTAAACATTTTATAATCATTACAAAACATTTTCTACAATTAAAAGAAATGTTTTATTCAAAATAAACATTTTGAAATTCAAATTTTCGGACCTAAAATGGCTAGAAAAGTTTCAGAAAATTCCCACTACACAAAAGACAAACTAGGGAGCCCCTAGTCTAGGGAGGCCCCCTTAAATACACGGGTGGTCCCCTTAATTTTAAGGATACCGCCCACCTATTTTTGGGGACCGCCCATAGACTGACGCTCCTCCAGTTTGTCCTATAAATACTGGACTTTTCCTCACTATTTTCTCACCTTTTGCACTCATTCTTTGTAAAACCTAAAAATCTCAATAAGAGTAAAATGACCAAAATGCCCCTAATGAAAGAAAAATGCATAAAAGCTTAA